>JAPPVO010004607.1:0-23196 GCA_030407325.1 Camellia japonica
CGTACCTAAGTTCCCGAGCCGATGCAACTTTGGTGATGACGGACACGTGGCCTTAGGCACGAGTCAGGGTTTCCTAAATTCGCCCAAAATAAAATATTTAGGTGGCGACTCTGTATCTGGCAAAGCAGTCCATGTTTGGCACTTCTTTCTTAAAAATCAGTTTTCCAAAACGATTTGCCGGATTTGGACTCTTTGGTGATTTATCAGTCTTGCATTGCACTTTGCGAGATTAGATTCAGAACCATGACATTTGAGTCCGAACTATGGTAAGCAAGGCCCTCAGGGCGCGTCCACAATTTCTAGCGACTCTGCTGGGGAGTTTGACGTGATCAGATGTGTCCAAACGAGGGATTTAGAGAACTTGACTCGAACTCATGATATCTCGTTTTGATTTCACTTATGTGTTTCTTTGCATTACATGTGCATTGGTACGCCTAGGACACTGTGTTTGCCGTATGCTATTTCTGAACGGTTTGCTGGAGGCTTGCTTTGAAAAGCGTGCCATAAGGCTGACCGGTTGCGGGCTCTGCCACGACGGGAACACAAACCTCGGTACCCTTTTTTGACCATTCGACCTAGTGCATATCGGAAACTATAGTGACTATTCCAAGTTAGGACAGGTTGCTTACCCGATTATAGGTTGTTTGAAACCGCTGTGTGCGTAGTGAAACCCTAGCTCCTGACAAAATAGGACAAGGAAACCCTATCCCAACATAGGGGTGTTTTGGCTCTCATTTGCTTGATTATATGCTTTTAGAGTGTGCCTCTACAGGGAATGCACGTATCAGTTTGCAAGTCTGAGTATCAGGCCTGCGGGCATCAGTGTTTTGAGAATCAGTTATATCTGCGGGTATCAGATTCAGTTTCGGGGCAGTGAATTTGGGAACAATGATCAGTGGTCGAATACAGTTATTCAGCTATGCTTATGTCTGTTCTGGTAAAATTGGGCTGAGATGCTGCCTGTTTTCTCTTTTAGTTCAGAGATTCGGTTCAGAACAACCAGTGTTCTCCTTCGCAGAGGCAAGACAGAAAGGGGTCAGTCAAGGCTTACCGGTTCATCAGATCCGTCAGCCACCAGTTACATCACCTCTGTTCTGTTCAACAGACTCATGATGACACAAAATTCGGAAGAAATTGTGGTCATGGCAGCAGCACTAAACCAGGGAACCACCATGCAGGGTGAAACTGATGTTGAAATGCAGTAACCGCTTAGGTCACCGGCCGCACGTCCAATCTAGGAACCCCATTTATTTCAAACCCGTGAGCCCACCACTTTTGAGTTAATGGGAATGATTGGAGATCTCCAGAGATCTGTGGCTGATTTAGCCTATGGAATGTCGGCTCCCCACCGACTGCATCATATGCCGGAAATTTCATGCCAGAAGAGCCCCCGCTATTGGGGCGAATTGTGATTGAGCTTAGCCAACCTGAAGCCATCCCAAGTTCCGGCAATGGCATGTCAACAACAACGGGGCTCTGCTCTGATGTATCAACCCAAACCTTCTACCAAGCTGAGGCGAGTGGTAAGGACAAGGTGGAGGTGAACACCGATCCCTATGAACAACTCCTGTGGGCTGTTGAGGCTTTGAAAGCTAGAGGACTGAATAGACAACAAGTGCTCGCTGTTACTGTAAAAAACTGTGGATGACACTTTCCCTACTCAGAGTGAGAGCAGTTCAAGCCAAGGGGAAAATCGGGATAAGGACCGTCGTACTAGAACCGTTCCTTCCAACCCTAACCCTGCACCCGGAAAAGATCAGAAGACCAAGTCAGCACCTGCCGACCCTTTTGCCAGTGTGTCCGGCAAAAGTCCGCAAACCTCGAAGTATCTACCCCGAGGTCGTAGGGTCTTCCATGCCCTCTACATGCCTTTGTCCAAGGCGCTTCAAATCTTGTTGAAAATGGGCATCTCAAACCCCTCGAGCCTCGGCCTCTCCTAGTCGTCTTCCATCTAGTCATGATGCTACCTAGTACTGTGCGTACCCTCAACAAACGGCCATACACTGATAACTGCTTTCGTCTTCGCCACGAAGTACAGGATTTGTTTGATAACGGGGTTGTCCTCCCATCCAGCTCAACAAATTCCATCATCACTGGGTCAGTGAAGTTCGAGGATAATACAAGTATGTGATCAGGGGATGAACCACCTGCGGGTGGCACTCAGTTTACCTCAGATGTGGCGTATGGCACGCACCTTTTTGAGCATTTGCGAATGCTAGTTTTGTACTTTCTGACTTGGGTATTCAGTCAGTTTTGTTGTCTTGTATTTAGTCAGTCTTTTTGTACTATGTCAGTTGGGTCTGTCTTGTTGTATCAAGTCAGTCCTGGTGTACAGGAGTCGAGTGATTCCGGGAGTGTTATCTCGGATATCACTGTTTTGTTTTGTATTTGTCTTTTTGCTTTCTTTTGGGTCTGTTTCTGCCATGGAGCCAGTTACACCAGAAGATCTGAATGAAACAGTAGTAAATTTTCATACTCTTGTGTTTGCTTCTGTCTTGCGCCGGTTGTGCCAGAAAGTTTGAATGAAACGACAGTGCTTTTCACTTACTTTTCTGTGCCTCAAAATCATTGCATTGACCTAAGTTTTTCAAAACTCTTTTTGAACACTGCAGTGAAAACAAAGAGGGAGGAATTCCTCAGGATTTGCAAAAACTTGATCAATTGAGAGAAAGAGAGGCATGCTAAGCCCTTAATGAATGAGATCATGTTTGTTAACGTGAGTACTGAGAAGGATCCTAGCTTGATCCAGATTAGTTCTACATTGTCTTCAGCGCGAGCGATTAGTCGCTTTCTTAAAAGATTTCAAAAAATGTTTTGCGCCATCCTGCGAAGACCTGTGTGGAATCGCTCTTGAGATTGTGCAGCTTAGGATTGCTCTCAGCCTCGAGACTCAACCCCCTTACTTTCAAACCTTGAACTTGGATTCAGAATGTCCAACGGTCAATCACAATGTGAGGCCTGTGTGGCCAGATTCAAAGCAGCCCATGAATTAGGGACGAGAATATCAGGTGTGATCAAAAGAAGCTTGCGAAGCTAGATCAGGAACACCCCTCAAACTAGGGGCAAAAGATGTCAGATTATGCTCGAAGAGTCAAAGATGAAGATCGACAAGAATGCCAAATCCCAGAAGGGAGGAAAGAAGAAAGTTTTGTTGAAGGACAACCAAGTTCTTATCCGCAACACTAGGGGCAAATTCAGCCCCTATTGGATGGACTTCTACATCATCAGCAAATAGCAGCCACTCTCCTGGATTCAGATGGCTTCGAGATCTCAAAACCATTTGGCATGGACAAAGCTACACTTTTACCCTTGAGAGGCTTGCTGGGCCGAAAACCCAGAAGGGCGACCCAGGCAAAAGTTAGAGCAAATGAAAAGAAAAGAAAAAGAACAAAAATAGAAAAATGCAGAAAATGAAAAAAAAAAGAAACAAAAAAAAAGAAGAAAAAAATGCGAAGAATGAAGAAAAGATGAAAAAGAAATGAAAAGAAGAAAAGAAAAAAAAAAGAGCTCGCAAGGTTGAAAACCCGGAAGGGCGGCCTTGGCAAAAGTTAGAGCGTAAAAGGTGAGGGTTAATACACGAGTGTACCTTAACCGGAACTACGTAAGGCTTGATTTCCATGTTTGGGATACGTAGGCAACTTCATTCTGAAGTCCAGTCACAAACACTTCCAAGTCGATTATGTCCATGTAATGGTTTTGATCATCTTGGTCTTCTCTATATCCGAGAGTTCGGTTGTGATCGTCACCATGAGAATTGATTACAATGTACTGCAGTGCTATTCAAACCAGGGGCAACTTCCCGTTGTCGTTCAGTGTGCAGCGGTGCTATTCAAACAAGGGGCAACTTTCCGTTGCCGTGCAGTGTCCTTCAGACAAGGGACAATTTTCCATTGTTATGGATCTGAGGTTGTGCATCTCAAGAGTAGGTTCCATGCTTGTTGAGTAGTGGCCATTTGCAAAAACAGTTTTTGAGAATTTTTATTGAAGTTGACTAACTTTCTCAAAAATTATTCCATTTTCCAAAAACTGGACCATTTCTTGGACCCAAAAAAGGAAAATTTTCAATGCTCATAGCCTGACTTGCATCATTTCAAGTTAGAAAATCGAACAAGTGTGTTAATCTAACTCTCATATTGATTAAAATTGTTTTAGTAGAAAGCCAAAATAAAAAATGGTCAAAATGATGAACTAGGGGCACAGTTGAGTCAGGTTTCCTGTCTTTCCCCCATTGTCAACATACTTGCCAAGAAGGGCACTCTACCTACCAAAAAGAGCACAGCTGAAGCTGTCAGTAAAGGGCCGAAAGCTCTCCCATCCTCCAAGCAACGAGGTATCAAGCCAAGTGCGAAGCACGAACCGGGATGGATCAAGATACTTCACTCCCTCATCCGGGGCATCGACTAGACGTCACCGGAGGAAATAGCCGCGAGCTGAATATGCTGGGCATGAGCCCGTAACTTCCTATTTATCTATTAACCACCTAGGAGAGGGATAAAAAAAGAAGAGAGATTGAAGAATAGAGAGATGTGCGATGAGAGAAAAAGTGAGAAAAGAGTTTTTTCAGAAAAACAGAGCCTAAGGGCCGAGTGATGTGAGGATCACAAATGAGAAAGGGTGGGAAACAATACCCGGAGAAACTGACTCCTCATGATCTGAGAGGTCTCTCGTCTTTGTAATACGTCTGAGAGTCGTGTTGGTTATGTTGTTTTTCTCGATTCTTGTTTTGAGTCGTTTCGAGTGTTACTCGATGTGTTTTAGGTTGTTTACCCTTTGTTTTTTTTCCTTTGTTGAGTCGTTTTGACTGCGGTCAGTTGTAGGCTCAATGCCCGGTCAGAACCCCTTTCTCATTTTAATTTCAAAAATAAATCGTTTTGTGCTCAGAGTGTTGTGCCATTCTCCACATTTGTGCAAAACAAGAATTCGTTCTTTCATAAACCGCAGGGTTCAACCCAGGTCATGTCAGAACAGTAGAACCAGGACCTATTTGAAGTTATATCAGTTTCGGACTGCGAAGCAAAAGAAAAGAGGGAAAAATCGGAGCATCCGAGGTTGTTTCGACTTTTGCGAGTTCCGTCTTTGCATCACGTGTGTTCAAAATGAACAGAGCACTGTGTTATGGGCTATGTGTTCAAAGTGGGCAGTGTTCAGAATGGGCTGAGTGTTCAGAATGAGTCATGTACAGAATACGCTGAGTACTGTCTTATGAGTTGTGTGTTCGAAGTGAGCAGTACCCTATGTGAGCCATGTGCCAAATAAACCAAGCACTGTGTTATGAGCTGTATGTTTAGAATGAGCAGTGCGCTGTATGAGCTGTGTGCAGAATAAATCGGGTACTGTATTATGGGCCGTGTGTTCAGAATCAGTAATGTCCTGCATGAGCCGTGTGTTCAAAATAAATAGAGTGTTGTGTTATGAGCTATGTGTTCAGAAGGAGTAGTGCGCAATATGGGCTGTGTGTTCAAAATGAATAGAATATTGTGTTGACTATTTTCACGCCAAAATGGCAATTAGAAGTGCTCTCCGGAGTACCAATCCCTGCCAGAGGCATCTTGGCTGTGTTCGCAATGAGTTCTTAGGAGATCAATTGCGATGATGGAAACTAGAGTTCGAATGGTTGTTTCCTAGAACACAAAGGTTTGGAATTTCCGAGACTAAAGTCTGGTTTGAATACCCAGGGGTGTATCCCTGGCTTGAAATCTGTATGGAAGCCCCATAGGTTGAGGCGGCATGTATGCACTTCAATTCTGGATACTGAACCAACCTATTATGTCATCCTGTTGAAGAATAGGGAAAGTTGTGAACATGATCAGGAAGAAAAGCGGTATCCGTGGTTTCCCAGTAGATGTTGCTCCTTGTCAGCATTTCAGCACCTTTGTACTGTGAGTTGAAGGTAAGTGTTTGAAGAACGCAATGCAAAAGGGAAATCCCAACAGAGTAGAGTGGTTCACCGCCACTCACCTCATGAGGTGCTTTCTAAAGTGCTGCTTTGTTTGTTTATTGCAATCCTAAACATCATGCATTGTATTGCATTGTACCTATCAAGTTTCTTTCTCATTCATGCACGATATTGTATGTACAGTTCATTTGAAACTGGCACAACCAGGCGATATTGGATGTGCTATTCATTCAAAGAAGTTCCGTTTAAAATCATTTGCTTTAGTGTATCCATCACACTTCATTTGCTTTAGTGTATCCATCACACGTCATTCACTTTAGTGTATCCATCACACTTCATTTGCTTTAGTGTATCCATCACACTTCATTCACTTTAGTGTATCCATCACACTTCATTTGCTCTAGTGTATCCATCACATTTCATTTGCTTTAGTGTATCTATCACACACATTCTCATTTTCTGTATCTATCACATACATTCTCATTTTGTGTATCTATCACGCACATATTCACTTTTGTGTATCTATCACACACATTCTCATTTTCTGTATCTATCACACACATTTTCATTTTGTGTATCTATCACACACATATTCACTTTTGTGTATCTATCACACACATTCTCATTTAGTGTATCTATCATACTTTGTTCACTTAGTGCATCTATCACACTTCGTGTTCACCTTTAGTGTATCTATCATACTTCGTTCACTTAGTGCATCTATCACACTTCGTGTTCACCTTTAGTGTATCTATCATACTCTGTTTACTTAGTGCATCTATCACACTTCGTGTTCACTTTTAGTGTATCTATCATACTTTGTTCACTTAGTGCATCTATCACACTTCGCGCACTTTGCGTATCTATCACACGCTCATTTTGTGCATCTATCACACGCTCGCTTAGTGTATCTATCACACTACGCTCATTTTGTGTATCTATCACATGCTCGCTTTGTGTATCTATCACACATGCTCACGTAGTGCATCTATCACACATGCTCGCTAAGATTGCATAATTTTCTTACATCCTTTCTGTTGGAATGTGTGAGATTGTTAGTTCTTATTCGCTTGCTTAAACTGTTGTATTTCTTTTGCATAAATGTTTCATTACAGCTCTCTTTGCATGATCATAAGTTATGTTCGGCATCGTGCATGTTTCTTGCATCTTGCCCCTGCCTTCGGGCACATATCTTGCTATCTTGCATGCTTGTCTAAATCTTCGGCCTTGTCAAAAATGGGTCGTCTCTGGGCTTTGACATTCACTCCTGTCATTTTTATGACTTTCGAGTTTTGTTAAAGAGGGGCAACTGTAGACACCCCATTTTTGACCGTCCTCAAGACTTGGACGTCATCATTTGAACACTCAATGATTATCCATATTCGTGTTCATTTTGAGTTCCCGGAGGTCTTGGCCGCGCGCCTTGCCTCAAGATCTCTGAACTTGTCTGTTTTGTGCTTGGTTGTGGACCAAACACTTATGTTCTTGCTTCTAAGGGAAGAGGGTGGCCTGTTTGCCATACCCTCAACCCACCGGCCAAGGCTTAAGGCCATCGGCCCTGTTTTCTTTCCATCAGCCAAAAGTATTGGCCGATCGGCACTATATTTGGTCGGCCGACACTTATGTTGGTCGATCGGCCATTTTTGGTGGCCGAACCTTGTTCATCTGCTTTATGCAGATATTTTGTGCCAACTGGCACAGTTGGCATCCACAATTAACCCCCTCCATACACGTGTATAGAGGGATTTGCCCTTTGATTAGCTTCTCCAAGAAACTTTGCAAATTGGATTTCTATAAGAGGGGAGGCCCTCCTCCCTTTTTTGGGGTTCTGAAAATTAGGGTTAGAAAATCTGAGGAGAAGTGATATATATCTATCTATCTCTATATCTCTCTCTACATTTGTGTATGCATTTGTGTTCTAAAGTGCATTTTGTCCATACTTTTGCACTAGAACACCTAGAGTTACACCATCCTTGTGTGCTGAGGTACTAGGAGGTTGGTTTTAAGGTTCTTGAGCTGGTTTTGATCAGAGAGAGTTGCTGGTCTTGTGTTCTTGAAGTTGTTCTTCAAAGGTGAGATTCTAAACTTTAGATACCCCATTCTTGTTTAAGCTTTTACACATACTTCTACATTGTTTCAAGCTTGACTCTAAACCACAAAAAGTTCTAATTTTGTATTCTTGTTATAGTTGCTTAAGGTCACTTTTTGGTTGGGGGTTGTCTACCCCCTCTTAGGCCTTGTTTGGCCTTGTTTTGTACCTTTACTTTTGAGCCTTGGGATCATCTTATTTTAACCTTCCCACCACTGAAATCCAGAGGATTTTTAGTGGTGGAGAAATGGTTTTGGAGTCTTGTATAGGAGAGGGACACCCCCCTCTCATTGTCTCTCATTTGCTAGCACAAATGGCTCATAATGTTAGCATTTTTAATTAGCATGTCTTGGTTCTATTTCAGCACTTTTTAGTGACTTTTAGGACCTGCCTTAGCTCTATTCCATGTTGGTTTGATGGCATCTTGCATGCTTCACATACTTCTTGAGTAATCTTGCATGTTTGCATAACATGCATCTTGTGTTTGGACTACTATTCTTGCATGTTTTGGCTCGACTCCAAGGAGCTTTCCCTCATGTTTTACCATGATTAAACTCTATTCGGTGTTGTTTTGGTTGTGCATGCATTGTTCCGCATAGCCTTGGTTCATTCTAGCTTGTAAGCTTTGTGCCTTGAGTTCACTAACATGAGTTACTTGAAGTATTTTCATGATTTGGCATCATGTAATATGTGATTTCAGTCCATGTTTCATGGTCACACACTTGCATTTATCACCCATTCCATGCTTTGGATAGTTTATGTTTCATGCCTTAAGAATATGTCATTGTGCATGCCATCATACTTAGGCCTTTGGAATGCCATCTAAGTGGGTTTTTGGGCTCATTCTAAATGCCATAACTCTAATTTTATTAGCCTAAGTCATGCCATGTTTGGTTGTAATAGGTGTAGTGCAATTGCCCCTTTTGGCCTTGTATGCGCCTTGTTTTGTGCTCACCTTTCTAGCATATTTCGGCCTCATCCCATGCATGTTCTAGCCTTGTTTTGGTCTGCTTTGGGACTGTTTTGGATCACCTTGGTCCTTTGGGGCTTGGTTGATATGGCCATGGTTCAAGTCCCTTGGCTAGCTTTGAACTTGAAGTCCATTAGCATGCCTTGCTTGTGTTATGTGTTTGATTTGGCATCACTCTTAACATAATTTCAGAGCTTATGGCGTCACCATACTATCATGATTGTCACCCCTCGCTCATGTTTAGGTGTTGTGACCTTATGCCTTAACTCTTGGACCATTGCACGTGTATGCTCATTGTGCATTTCATTCTATCACTTCATCATTTTGGCTACTGTTTTGGTATGGCTGAGGCCTAT
Source organism: Camellia japonica (assembly GCA_030407325.1). Taxonomy (NCBI): domain Eukaryota; kingdom Viridiplantae; phylum Streptophyta; class Magnoliopsida; order Ericales; family Theaceae; genus Camellia; species Camellia japonica. The sequence goes on from JAPPVO010004607.1 coordinate 9,312, forward strand.
CCATCTTCAGTGTAAGTCCATAGATCATGTGGTTTGTGTGTTGATTGCATGCTTATCGCATTGCATGTTGTTGCATGCTTGTTGTTAGTATAGTTGTTGTATGCCTATCACACCATATGCTTGGGTAGCATTTTGCATGCTTGCTAGCTCGCATTTTATCACATTGTTTGTTTAGGTTGCATTGTATTTGGCATGCTTGTTACCTTAGCCTCGTATGCATATTTGAGCCCTATTGCATTTGGCATGCTTAGGTCGCATAGCATTGCACTTCCATGTTGCATTGTACTTGGTTGTATGCATTGCATTGTGTTTGGTTTGGGGTGTCAAACCAAACACGAAGAGCGAGGAACGTTCATACTTGAAGTGACGAAACGTGCCTCAATCCTTAGTCGCCGACGCTCTTGATCCAACATGATAGAACGTGAGGCTATCATGTGTTTTGTGCATTCATTCCACATTGATTTGCACACTCGGCTCCTTTGGCCATCATGCATTGAAATGCGTGATTGGTGGTCCGAGGGTTGAGGACTATACTCCCTTGAGTTCATAACATGATAGGGAGAGTGGTCGTGCAAACATTATCTTGCAAATGTATTGCCATGCTCTGTTTGTCCTCTGTTGCAGCAACACAGCATTCTACAGGAAGACATGGCCGGCCGGCCATCTTCAGTGCCGATCGGCTAAACATTGTTGGTCGATAGCCTTACAAATGGTCGGTGACCAATTACACATGGCCGGTGTTCCTATACTTTGGCCGATGATATCCTACAGTGCTTAGGGAGTGGTTCGGAAACATCCTCGAGACTTGAGCAGTTTTCAGAGGTGCAGAGCAGTGTAAACAGAGGCAGCGTGAGCATGGCAATGGATTTCCAAGCGAAGCCGTCTGAGCACGCATGCATCCCTCCTCCCGAGGCTGTTTTTACTATTTTCATAGCTTAATTGATTTGCTTAATTAGTTAAGTGTTGTGTAATAATTAATTAGCTAGTTAGTTAGTTAATTAGTTAATTTGCATTATTCTTTCGGACCCTCTGTCAAGAGGGCCAATTTTGTAATAAGTGTGCGTGCGTGTATGAAGGTCTTCCAACCCCACATCTTTCTCCCTTTTACTTACCTGCTTTCAATGGTTAGTTTTAGGTCATGTTTCAATTAGCATCCTTATGCTCGCATGTTCGCATCATTTATTTGTATTGCATGCACTGGGCTCGGCGTATCATACTAACTGCATAGCATTTCAATTCCAACTTGAATACGTGTATCGAGTTGTCGCATTCCACATGCCATTTTAGAATAGCCGAGCCTATCTCTAGTTGCACTTTGCATGCGATGCATTAGTCATTTTAACATGAACTAGGATCATGTATGATTACTAACTAGTTTCTTGTTTTGGCTCGGAGTACACTGTGAGTGTTTATGCTTTAGCATCTTGCATGAGTGTGAGTTTTGCCATGACAGCATGTTTTCCATGAGGCTAATTGCTTATGTGATATAACTGCCTGAATGCTTGTGGGTGAAAGTTGGATTACTTGAATTAGAACAATTCATTGGAATCCGCATTTTAGCCTACTTGCGAGTAGCAAACTTCAAACCGTTTTTCAAACAAACGGATATGCGATGCTTTGTTCCAAATTAGGCGATCTAGTCTATACTTGTGTGTTGTGCGCATCACATAGTAATTCTAGCTAATTAACCGGAATAAGAACGCATGTGTTTTCAAAAACAAGATATCATGTTTAGTACAGGCCGATCTTTGATCGAGCGAGCGGGGGTGCTCATAGATGACCTTCCCCAATCGTACCCAAGTTTCCGAGCCGATGCAACTTTGGTGATGACGGACGCGTGGCCTTAGGCACGAGTCAGGGTTTCCTAAATTCCCCCAAAATAAAATATTTAGGTGGCGACTCTATATCTGGCAAAGCAGCCCATGTTTGGCACTTCTTTCTTAAAAATCAGTTTTCCAAAACGATTTGCCGGATTTGGACTCTTTGGTGATTTATCAGTCTTGCATTGCACTTTGTGGGATTAGATTCAGAACCGTGACATTTGAGTCCGAACTGTGGTAAGTAAGGCCCTCGGGGCGCATCCACAGCGACCACCTTTGTTTTCAGACTCTCGCTCGAGCAACGGAATGCTGGCTCGAGCGTAAATTGCAAGCTCTTAGGTTTTTATGTGTGCAGACGCACGCTCGAGCAAAGAGACCTACGCTCGAGCGAAGAACTGTGTCTCACGCTCGAGTGAGCATCGAGCGGAGAATTTCAGTAACCAGTACTTTTTACATTTTTGCAGATCGCTCGAGCGAGGAAATCTAAGCTCGAGCGACCTCTCTCATTTGGTAAGCTCGCTCGAGCGAAGGAGTCTACGCTCGAGCGAGACTCCTGTTTTTAGCAAGTTTTGAAAAATGTTTTTAAGTACATTTTTGCATCCTCATTCCATCCTAGGCATTCTTAGGCCATGTTTAAGGCATCATAATGAGGATAATGTTCTAGAACCACGCCAAATCAAGTTAGGCGCTAAGTTGTTAATCCCAAGTATGTAATTTAGTGTGTATTCATTCTACAACTGTGTAGGGTTGGCACCCGAGGACGCTGATTAGCCTGCCTATAGCCCAGTAATCTGTGAGTAACAATGTTGTAAAACTATGTTTAATTACAATTATTTTCTGAACAATTGACTGTACTGTTTTTGAAACAACATTGTTTACTGAATGAATGTTTGTCCTATTTTATGAACTGTACCCGTGGCATCCATAGCAATTGACTGTTACTGTTACTGCTACTGTTACTGTTACTATTACTGCTACTGTTACAAAGATCTTTGTTAGTTCCAATGTTTGGAACCAATACTGTTTACTATTTTGATGGCCATCAACTGATTGTTCGGTCTATTAAGACCTATTGTACTGTTCTGCTATTGGATGTACCATGTATGACTGCTATGATTTCTAAATGACTGATATGGTGTAACGCCCCGACCCTTCACATGTCATCGATATTGTCCGCTTTGGGCCACGCCCACACGAATTTGTTCTTCCTAGTGGGTCACCCATCCTAGAACTACTTCAGCCTAAACACACTTAACTAGGGAGTTCTAATAGGGATTTCACCACTAGGGAAAAGGCCTCGATGCTATATAAGGGTCTAGGTTTTTACTTTTATAGCCCAGAAACTCCCCCTCCATTCCCGATGTGAGGCTACACGTCCCCGTGCACTAGCCTGCCAGCTCGCAAGCCCGCCCACATGCACCGAGAGACGCTAGGGGCCCACACTCGATACTCCGGAGAGTTGGCTTTGATACCATTTGTAACGCCCCGACCCTTTACACGTCATCGATATTGTCCACTTTGGGCCACGCCCGCACGGATTTGTTCTTCCCAGTGGGTCACCCATCCTAGAACTACTCCAGCCTAAGCACGCTTAACTAGGGAGTTCTAATAGGGATTTCACCACTTGGGAAAAGGCCTCCATGCTATGTAAGAGTCCAGGTTTTTACTTTTTATAGCCTAGGAACTCCCCCTCCATTCCCGATGTGGGACACAAGGGCCTCATAATTTTATAACGCCCCGACCCTTTACACGTCATCGATATTGTCTGTTTTGGGCATGAAATATGAGTCACTGATTGAATAACTGGTCTACTGATGCAAGTTACTGTTTTAATTACTAAAAGGACATTCATTCTTGACCCCTTTACACATTTGTTATTCACTGGGTTTTAGCTCACAGTTTATATATGTATGTAGGTAGCTAGGCACCGGACCAAAGCTAAAAGCATCGAGTTAAGCTCATATTTTGTCTAGCCAACCGTTGTGCCTCATTTCGAGGTTCCGAGTCTGCTCGAGCCAAGGCTGTTTTTGGGGTGTTTCAGATTCACCCTTTTGTCTCTGTTATGTACCGAATGTTTAAGACTTGGTTGTACAATTATGGTGAAGGGATTGGATCCTTAACCTGCATGTTATGTGTATCTGATATGGATATATGTCTATGGTTATGAATGTGGATTAGTCTATAAAAGTTTTCTCATTCAGGTTTTCACAACTCATTGGACACCTTGTTATTACTGTTTGGCTTCCGCCAGCCCCTTTTTTATTGTATTACTGTTTTTACTGTCATTCAGGCCTTCGGTAATCACGGATTACTGGCCGGTTACGATGCTAAACCCTTAGGGGCGGGTTTGGGTCGTGACATCTACCTTAGGCCTGAACATGGCAAGTTGAGCAGTGCTGCTAGCGAGGAGAAGACAGCGATCACAAGGTGAAAGCTGAGTCTCATTGAAAATGAAGGACTCTTTTGTCGAGAAAGCAAGACCGAAGGTAAAACCATCATATCTCTGAACTTTTGCATCTAAACAAGGATCAAATACATGATCTGTGTCCCATGCTTTGGCTTGGATCATCATCAATGTCATTATCACAATGTGTGTTACCATAATTGCCCTCACCATGGCAGGTAATCTTCTTCCTTGAAAAAAAAAAAAAAAAAAGGGAAAAAATAAAACACACAAAGAAATCATGCATTTGAAAAGAAAGAAAAAAAGAAAGAGGAAAATGATATGGAAGTTTGATGTTTGTAAAGGAAGAACAATCAAACAATAATTAGGAAAGTTCAAGGAAAAAAAAAAGAAAAGGAAAAAATGTTTGGAGTGTTTTCATCACAACCAAATCAAGAGTTTACAATAACCTCAACAAAACCACAATGAAGAACTCAACCATGTAATATAAATAGCAAATCATAGGCATATATATATTGAAAATGTTACATATCATCATCGTTAGGTTGAATTAAAAAAGGTTGACCCAGATCAAAAAATTATTCAAAACATAACATGAACATGAATATGAAACTGAAAAAATTCTTAAAAAGAAAAGGAAAGAAAATTGAAACCCTAGATACAGAATATACCCAATAAATCAATCCTAAGACCCCATTGAACTCACCACAACCGGAAAATTATTGGCGATCGCCTTTCCAAATGCTTTAATGTTCTTTAACCTCTACAAAACTTTTCTTAAATTAATAATCTCCCTTGATTTCTTTTTATTGATCAGAAATAGAGAGAGGGGACAAGTATAAGAAATTAATCGAGGTGGGTTTAAGAGATTTAATAAAATTGATGATTTGATTTTCTATGTTGTTTGATTCGAAATTGTAATTGTGAAAGCAATTTGTTGGGTTTTTTTTTTTCTGTTTCTTACCTGTGAAGAAACTGCAGGGGAATTGAAGGACCCGAGGAGGCGCGAAACGGTTGTTCCGGCAAGCCACTTGGATCTTGTCCTAGGAACGGTTATGGAAGTTGATGAAAATATTTTAGTTCATATTTACTAAAATACCCTACCTCTAAGGTTATGTTTGCTTCAATGATTTAGAGAGGGATTAAAAAAGGTAAAGGAAAAATGTAGCTAAAATATGAATAAATTATATCAACTTTTCACTTAGTTTCATACATTTTTTCCCTTTCTGTTTTTAAATTTCTTTCCAAATTCATAAATCAAACACTGGCTAAAGAAAGATTTTGACTCGGCCTTAGTAATGAGCCAAGTCTATCCAACACTAAGAGCTTATTTGGGAATTAATTTTGGTAGTGATTTTTTAATTTCTTTTTTTAAAAAAAACATGTAAAAATTAAAAAAAAATAATTTAACAATTTATAATAACTTTTAATTTTTAAATTAAAATATTTAGTTCCAAACATAACCTAAAACTTAAGGCATAGGTTCATAAATTTTGACTGATCAATAGGTAAGGCTTGGGTCAACCCATCCAAAAACCTAAACTCATGGACTTAAAAGTGTGGGCTTATAAGATTAGTGAAAGGCTTAGCCCTAATCAGACCTAAATTCAAGTTTTTTTTTTTTTTATTACTTTTATAATCTATTGAGAAAAAGAGAAGAAAAAAAATTATAATAAAAAATTTTGGATTTTTTTGGATCAGTTTAATGGATTGGGGAGCAATCCAACTCTTTGACAGAGGCTAACTCATATTTGGGGTGGCCTAACACGGCCCATCCTTGAGCTCGGCCCAGATTGTGGGTTTTGTTTTTTTTTTTTTTTTTTGTTTTTTTTGGAAGTGGCATATCTACGTATTATGAATAAAAGTTCATCTTTTAATTCATTTTTTAGATTTAGTGATGTGTCAAAATGATAATTAGTGAATAATTAAAGAATATTTAATTATCAATCAATCATTTTCTTGACACATCATTATATGTAGAAAATAAGTCTAACTTTTATACTTAAATAGTAATTCTTGATACCATGCTATCTCATTTATTAAAAAAAATTATTATTATTATTTAGAAAGTATAAAATGAATTCGGTGATACTTTATTCCCTTTCATAACCATTTCGAAGAAAGAATTATAGTATTAAATATTTTTTTCACATTTATTATGAGCACCTAATCTATAAAATGGGTATTTGATTACTATAGATTGCTAAAATCTACAGTTTTTATCAAAGGAGCGTCACCCTGCATTGATTTCTCCCGAGTGTGAGTACAAGGTGTGAGTGTTCTTATGAAAAATTTAAACTTATTGATTTTATTGTTAGCATGCCTTCTGATGCTTTTATTTGCTACAGGTTCTTCAGCAACTTATAGGTGGGTTGTTAGCTGTAGTGCTGAGGCCACAAGAAGCTCAATGTCCCCTGGTTCGGTGCATTGCTCGAGAGCTTGTAACTTGCTTGGTAATGCTACCTATTATGGATTTTGCATGCCCTTGGTGAGTTCTTTTAGGACTTCCTCTGAATGTTTTATACTGTACATGGTCTAATTTGTAAGACTTAAATGTGAAAACGAAAAATCTTATAGCTGTGAAAAATTCTTATATCTTCTCCTTGTTTCTGCTTCGAATATCTCATGTTTACATAGGATACACAGGTAGGTTGCTCCCCTCTTTTGGTGCCTTTGAGGTTATTATTTTTCTCTTCTTAAATAAAAATGTTGTCTCCCAAGTTTTTCTGATGTAGAAACAATTCCCTAGTGTTGAGGACTTGAATGTTCATTTGTTGAATGGGGAATTCGATCAATTGACCCTGAAAAGAAATTTTGAATGGTTTGCTTTAGTGAGTGAAACTGCAATGACCTATAAGACACTGTCAATACACTTAACAATATTCCACTAGTTGATTTTAGTAAGAAATTGGAATATTCTTGTCCTTTACTTCCTCAGAACCACAAAGAAGATATGTTATCCCTGCTGCATTCACCTTCCTATCTTTTAAAGCTCGAAGCTAGAAACTATGTGGCGTTCATGATTTTACATAATTTCCTAATACCAAGTTGATCATGATGGAAACCATCGAATAGTATCTGGCTTGAGGGAAATCCAAGAAAGAACTTTTTTTTACTATTGTTGGGATGGAATTATACGCACCTTTTTGAGCACAGTGATTAGTAAAAGTAGGACCATCTGAATTTTGGTGGGAATCAAAGCTTAGAAATGCTTCGTTTCAAAAAGGGATTTGTAAATGTCTGGAATGTCTGGATGTTTTCCCCCTTTTCAGTCAAAATTACCAAATAAGCAAAAAGTAGCCAAAGTTATGTTTGTGAACTGTAATATTGTGACCCTTTTATTGTAACTCAAATCTTTGACCACATATATGTACTTCCTAGCATCCCTCATGTCAAATGTATTCTTGTTGCCTGTTCTGTTTTCAGTCTGTATTGGCATTTAGTGGCTACTTTCATAGCCAAAAGGGCTTCATCAACAGCTCCCTTTCCTCTGCATGGGACTCTCAAATGTATTCTTCTTGTGTGTTCCTCTGTAATCGAAATTTGCAGCATTCCTTATTGTTTTTCAAATGGGGGTTGCCATTCCCACAGCGAAAGAGGCTCTGTCAACAAATTCCCTTCCCCTAATGGGTCCCAAATGTGTAGAAGTGGACTTAGATGTATGGGGTGAGGGGACTGTGGATGCTGCCCTTCTAGCTGTAATTAATCTCTCTGTGGTACTCTTTTGTTTATACAACTTCTGGATAAGTTCTTATGATCTTGGCAGAGGCATACATGCTTTAATTTCACATTATTTTTTTCACCTTTGTGAGGTTGTGTAAATGCAACTGTTTTTAGTCTAAATATGCATTACATTAATTATTTACCTTTTCCCTAAATGTGAGAAATCAACTATTTTGACCAAACAATTACTTCTCTCCAGGTATGTTAATGAGTTGATTGAGTGTATTTTGCTTGCTATTAAAGATTATGTGAGCAAAGCAGGGGACAACCAGTCACCTAATGCAGTGGGTCATACCAGTGGTCATGCTGTTGCTGCAGATGCCATACAAAATGAATCTACTCCTAGGAAGAATTCATCTTCCAACAATCAAGGGAATGACCTGATGATGTCAAGATCCGACAATCAGAAAGAGATTCCCCTGGATGCTTCAGAAAATTTGTACTCTCATTTATTTGGTGAAGAACCTACGCAGTCGCGGCCTGCTGACTGGGCACGGATATTGGAGGCAGCAACCCAAAGGAGAACGGAGGTTCTGACGCCAGAAAATCTTGAAAACATGTGGACTAAAGGAAGGAATTATAAAAAGAAAATTAAGAAGGTTTCTGCAGGAGGACTTCAGGATCCTGCTGCCAAGGATTCAGCAAGTAACAACGCTGAACCTACAAAAAATTCGGGGAAGGAAATGTCAAGCCACAGGTCTGTAATTTCTTCTACAACAGAAGATAAAACTCTAGTGCAGTTATCATCAGGATTGCATATAGAGACTCGACTAAGTGATGGGAAGAACAAGGTGGTACATTTATCTCATGGTCTAAAAACAAGCAACAATCTTTTGGGGGAACACCTCTTGTTGATGAATTGAAGGCTACCACTTCTCTTACTGACATTGGGAATAAAGGTGTACTTAGGAGATCAAACAGCACTTCTGCTTTAAATATTCAATCTAGTATGGAAAAAGCATTCCCAAGTGAGGGTGGTGGGTCCATTATTTCAGAGTTCTATAGCCCAGACTTTGGAAGGCATAATGATATTCGTAATGCCAAGAGTGTTTCAGATATGGTGTTACACAATGAAGGAGTCCACACTCCCAAGCTTCGGTGCCGGGTAAACTTTCTTTCTTCCATTTTCTTCTTTTAATTTTCAAGGAAATGTTGCAAGGTGTACAAACATGTTGGCCAGTACTGTAAAGAGAACCCATATAAATGCAGGATCTAAAGGGCATTTTTATATGCCTTTGTATATAGTTGTCATCCTTGCCTGGATTTGTATCGTTTATGGTTGTCACACTTGCCTTGAATCCAGTTTGATTCTTCTTTTTTGAATTGCATCACCAGCTTCTGATGCTATGTAATGTCTACAGGTTATAGGAGCATACTTTGAGAAACTTGGGTCAAATTCATTTGCAGTTTACTCAATTACAGTGACAGATGCAGATGAAAACACGTGGTTTGTGAAAAGAAGGTCTTGTTCTTTTCTCAATCATTAATACGAACGAATCACTAGACCATCCATGCACATGCACATGTTTCTATAGTCATTGGCCCTAATGCTAATTAAAGTTGTTTTTATCCTTTATTTCATGAAGAAAGTTCCTGAAGCTTTTAGGTCAGCATTGGTCATTCCAAATCCCCTATACATTCACAGTTTTTTTTTTTTCTTCTTATTTTTTTGATATTTTGTCAGCAGATATAGGAATTTTGAGAGATTACATCGTCACCTTAAGGACATTCCTAATTATACATTACATTTGCCTCCCAAAAGGATATTTTCCTCTAGCACTGAGGATACTTTTGTTCATCAGCGCTGCATTCAGCTGGACAAATATCTGAGAGTATAATTTATCCCTCATCTGCAAATCCCCTATAAATGTTCCTCTCCATATTCTTGTTATTTTGATTATGCTGCATTTCCCAGGATCTGCTGTCAATTGCTAATGTTGCTGAACAACATGAAGTGTGGGACTTTTTGAGTGCTTCCTCAAAGGTTTGCATTTCTTTCGGACACAAGACTTAGTTTGGTTTGGTTTAATAAATACTACTATCTTATCACATTTTTTGTTCAAGTCTAATAATTGTTTTATTGTTGATGAAGAATTTACTCTTTTGGAAGATCATCTTCAGTGATGAAAACCCTGGCAGGTATGTAGCTTCCCTTCCTGGTTGAATTATCATCCTTGCTTCTTATCTGTTTGGATTCTATTTGTCTGTATGTGGTATTTTGTGGAAAAATAAATGAATATCTGTTTTTGAACACTTCTCGTTGTTTATTATGAAATTGATTTAGTGGTATGCACATTCATTCACAACCTTGATATTGGACCAGAACTGAAGAACATTTGGCAATTTTTACCAAGTTACTTTGTGTTAGTGAAGGTCCTTTGTTTCCAGATAATCAGGGCTTGTATAAATAATGTTCTGCATTACAATAGAGTTCAGAAACAATTTGACAGTGAAGAATTACATTAGTGTGTCAGGAAACTCCTAACTCATTAATCATGTAGTTCATCAAGAACAATGCAATACAAATAAACATCTTCCATAATAAAACATACACAAAACCAAAAGGAAACTACCTATACCCCTTGAAACTTCATACTATGTGCAGGACAGCAGGAGACAACAAAATATTACAAATTAATGCAAAAGTCAACAGATAAAAATTGCAATAAATAAAAAAATTTTAAGGCCACATAAACCAATTATAATACACAAAATATCCAAACGAACAGCATTTTCTGAATCAAGAAGATGAAGCCGACAACAACAGCAGCAAAAATGAAGGAGAAGAAGAGAATTCTCTCAAACTCAGCAAGCTGAAAGTGTAACATACATCAAAATCTTGTCCAGGTGGCTATGACAAACAAAATCCACAAACATTATCTTTCCAGCAACTTATGATTATTTGAGCAAACAAATACTCATTTCAAAAGAATTATGGGTGAAGTAATCTGATGGACATTTTAATTTATACAGTCAGTTAGTGATCCAACCAGTTATACATCTATTGACATATCACATCTTCATATCTGCTCATGATGCTAACAGTTTTTATCTGGCTGATTGAATTTTTTTTCCCTCTATATTTTTTATTTGAAAATGACATTTGTTCATTTTTGCTGAAATCAAACAGTGAACGTGGATGATGCAGTGGATGATATCGTACGCCAGTTCAAAGGGGTCTCAGATGGCTTAATGCGCAAAGTTGTTGGTTCATCTTCCCCTCCACATGAAGTGTCTCCTGCAATTTCAAGCAGGAACTTATCCTTTAATGCTGAGATGATTAAACAACTTTCATGGCAAAATAGCACAGAATCAGCAAAAAGCATTTCTGATAATGATGAAGGTGATAAAGATGGAATTAATGAGCATGAGGAAGTAGAACCTACTGTGCAAGCTAGTGGGTGGCATTCGGACAATGAGTTGAACGCAAAGGGTTTTCCACCTAGGGTGGTTAAACGAGGTGAGAAGATTAGAAGCTTAGATCCTGAGAAGAAACATGGTTCGGAGAGAGAATCTCCATCAGTCAGCCTGGGTGGATATCCTGCCTCAGGTTTCCCAGTATCCTCTGATCACTTGGAGGATCCGGTTGTAGTGCCACCAGAGGTACCAAGCAGTCAGAAGACTGCATTTTGTTTCCTTCTCTGCTTTATGACCTTCACATATACCTTAGATCTCCCCTTCACAAGCACCATCTTTGGTCATATACCTTAAAGCTTGAAAGTATATGGAAAAGTTGATGCATATTTATTTCTTTGCGAACAATTGAAGATTATTGCCATTTTAGCCTCTCTCTCTCTCTCTCTGGATAGGTAATGGCCATTTTATCTCTTGAGTAAGATCTAGTGAAAAAAGAAGATAAAAAGTGACATCTTGGACTAAGATTGGAGAAGTTAAATTGAATTGTTGATCCTATCAGGTGTAATTAATTGATTCCCTCTAAACATGGAAAACATGTTGGTCTATGATGAGATTTCATGTTAAAGGATTAACATGTGTTTTTCTTCATAACTTATTGAACCAATATTGAACATAACTCATGGGCATATGAACAGTTAAGAGTTCCGGGAGATTCCTCAAAGGAGAATAAACAGATTTTTTTTTTCTTTTTAGCTCAATGGCTAAAATAGGGATGCCCTTTGGCAGTTTTATCTGGGCAGTGGATGCTGATGAAGATGGAAGAGAATTTCTATCTGGGAGTGGCCTACTTTGGTTTCTGAAATAGAATGTTCATCAGTTCTTAAACAGTATTTTTCTACACAAGAATTGATTAGGGATGCCACTATAGACAAAACGAAGATGAGAATGGAATTAGTAGAAGTAAGCTTTTAACTTGCAGGAGAACCTATTGATTTTGGGATCTATATCATGGGTATTTAATAGGTTTTTATGGGTTACCAATCGACCGAGGGATTCCAACTCTTATTAGAGTTAGAATTACGTAGATGAACCAAGTTTTATATACTTTTTTCTCAGCTTTGAAGCCTAATTGGGATTGTATGATACAATTGTAACATTAAGTAAGGCATAATGTAGATTGGGCGTGTTACTGGGCTTATTCTTCTACTTCTTGTCATCTTTGATTTTCTGCACTGTTTAGGCCTTTTACCCTGTAAATCATATGTTATTAAGCTTGATAACCTATCTTTTTATCCATCCATATCAGACAAAAGTAAGTTAATAACTGAATACAAGCTCCTATTATTGTTCACATGTACCACTCTTGGGCGTTGTTCACAGCCCAGAACAGCCTCCAAAATTTTACTTTTTTCTCATCTATTTTAAGCTCCTAACCCTTACCTCTTTTACACAATGGTAGAAAGCTCTAAAGCCCCATACCTTTAGAAGCCTTTAATAACAACGAAAACCTACTATTGTCACCCTAAAACTTTTACTGGTGCCCTATATCAATTGTGGTAAAAATAGCTTGTCGGTGAGTCTTCATTGTTCTTGTCATATGTCAGCTATTGCGAAGGTGCGCTCTTAGGTATATGAAAGGAAAGAAACTGTAATCAACCTGTTTATAGAAAAATATTTTGTTTGGCTTGCTTACTTAGTTCTTGGATGCCAGTACTTTCGTGTTGTCTAAACTTCTGTTGGTGCTTATTTCCTTGCAGTGGACACCACCTAATGTAAGCTTACCTGTGTTGAATTTAGTTGATAAGATGTTTCAGCTAAAGAGAAAAGGCTGGCTAAGGTAAGCTAGACTTTTCCTTACATGATTACTTGCATGTTTTCTTCATAATTTGAAAATCAAAAATTGCTTGGGAATTATCATCATTCATCGTTAGTGTTTTTATTTATTTATATTTAAAATTTTATATCTGGTGTGTGATGCTGCTTCTTATTTTGCTAGAACAGAAATTTGTTGCTGTATATTTTGTTGCTCAATCTTCACAAGTGGAGGCCTAGATTTGAAACTTATTTGCTTGCAGCAGACACCCCCTAGCAGGGTGGTTTTTAATATATATATATATATATTTTTGGCTCAATGCTCAAAGCCTGTCACACAATCATGGCATAGAGGTTCCCATTAGTCTCAACCCGTTTTATCCCTTATGATTTGAGAAAGGTGGATTGATTGATCTGTGTGGAAGATTATGTGAAATGTGATCATGCTTTAACATGTTTCATTAGCATTCAGCCTCAAAGATTTTTTTATTTTTATTTAAATATGCAGAAGACAGGTCTTCTGGATATCAAAGCAAATATTGCAGTTAATGATGGAAGACGCTATTGATGACTGGCTCCTGGGGCAAATTCAGTGGCTCCGGAGAGATGATGTTATTGCTCAAGGGATTCGGTGGGTCCAAGATGTAAGGACTGATCAATTTTTTTAACATCTTTATTTTACTGAAATCGTTTAATTGGTGAGGCAAGATCTGATTTACGGTGCTGTGAGAAATTTCATTATATTCCAAGCTTTAAATGAATATGGCAA
>JAPPVO010004608.1:0-23198 GCA_030407325.1 Camellia japonica
GGGACCCATTCTCTCACCTTGCTAACGGGTCGATAAGCACATGCAGTACGAATGCATGCTATAGTGGAGTAACTCTTCCAAAAAGTGATATTAAACTCACACACCATACAGATCTTAGTCCAGTCGCTCTTAAGTGCACAAGTCTTTTCCTAGTGTCTAACTCGAATTCTCTATTTGCTCGCCTCTCAAACATCAAATGAGATCTCGCATCTGGCTATCCATAACAGGTATATCATGGAAAAGTGGGTACTCTCATATCCATGGTCGGTCTCTAACAAGACCTTTTCTTGGCTTCAACCAAGGCGACATAGCTAGAGGATAATTTTAGCCTCTCTCTTGGCTCCAAATACAATAAGCCACTAGTCTCATCCTTGCTCGCTACCTAGCGCTAAGGGCGATTGCTCATGTGAGTGAGCCAATCTTGCTTGCTAACATCAAATTTATTTATTCAGTGTGTGCTAATTCACAAACCATTGCAAAAAGTAGTAAATATAAATGTGTAATAGAAACAAATATGAATACTAATGGAACAAATATCCCCCCAAAAAAAGAGAGTTCAACTGAATACACATATATCAACACCTACGTAGTCCTAAAGCCCTAATAGGAGTAAGATAAACATCTTTAGTAATGGGCTTAGTCAAAGGGTCTACAATCATGCGACTCATAGGGATGTACTCTAGGATTACTTCTTTATGCACCATAATGTCTCTGATAAAGTTGAAGCTCACATCAATGTGTTTGGTTCTCCCATGGTACTTAGGATCCTTAACGTAAGCGAGTGCAGCCATGCTGTCACAATGGATAGTCACAGGGTCTGAAGTATGTGTGACAATATCCAAATGCTGAAGGAATCTCCTCAACCAAACGGCTTCCTGAATGGCAGATGAACAAGCCACAAACTCAGCCTCCATTGTCGATAAGGCGATACATGATTGCTTCTTACAGCTCCAAGAAATAACACCATCGCTAAGCATGAAAGCATATCCTGAAGTGGACTTACGCTTATCTAAGTCTCCTTCACAGTCAACATCACAATAGCCAACTAGACGTAGATCTGAACTTTGGTAGCAAAGTGTGTAGTCTACAGTGCCTCTAAGATTTCGTAATATCCTCTTAACTGCTTTCCAATTTGCTGGTCCTAGGTTGGATTGGTAACGACTCACCAATCCGACTACATAACAAATGTCAGGGTGTGTACATATCATAGCATACATCAAGCTTCCAACAGCATTCACGTAGGGTACACGGGCCATCTTTTCATTCTCTTCTGGACTCTTAGAACCCATATCAAGGCTTAGGCTCTCGCCTCTCGCAACAAGAGTGTCAATGGGTTTGTAGCTTTACATCTAGAATCGCTCTAGGATAATCTTAATGTAAGTCTCTTGAGACAAACCGAGAAGTCTCCTAGAGCAATCCCTAAGGATCTTAACACTGAGCACATAGCTCACTTCATCCATGTCTTTCATCGCAAATGTAGAGAGCAACCACTTTTTAGTGGCGACAATCATCTCCTTGTCATGTCTAGCCAATAATATGTCATCCACATATAATGACAATATCAGAAAAATGTCCATGGACCACTTAACGTACACACAGTGATCTTTATCGATCATCGTAAACCCATTAGAAACAATGGCTCGATGAAATCTCAGATTCCACTGTCTGGATGATTGCTTTAAGCCATAAATAGATCGTTGAAGCTTGCAAACTTTGCGCTCCTGACCTATTGCCACAAAGCCTTCTGGTTGATCCATATAGATCTTTTCATCCAATTCTCCATTGCAAAATGCAGTCTTAACGTCCATCTGATATAGCTCTTAGTTCAACTGAGCTACGATGGCCAGAATTAGGCAAATAGAGGCAAACCTCATAACTGGTGAAAAGGTTTCCTCATAGTCCACACCCTCTAATTGGGTGTAGCCTTTCGCCACTAGGCGAACCTTATACCTTTCTATGGAACCATCCGCCTTGTGCTTGATTTTGAGAACCCATTTGTTCTCAATAGTCTTGCGCCCTGGCGGCAAATCAACCAAGTCCTAGACATGATTTTTCTTCATCGACTATATTTCTTCATCTATTGCAGCACCCATTCTTTACTAGCAGGGGATAAGATAGCCTCTTGGAGATTCTTAGGCTCCATCTCATCACTCGAAGCAATCATAAATGCTTTCCCCTCAATCTCAAAATGACGACAGGATATAGCTCCACGTTTGCTTCTACGCAATTGAGAATCCTGAGAATCCTTATCCATTGGATCTAATCCATGGGCAAGTAAATTGTTCCCACTATCCCTAGGAGCTTGAAGGATTATTTCCTCATTCTTTACTAGGCTACTAGGTGCGCCTTCAAGTAGATCCTCCATCTCACAGAGCTCTACGTCTCTAGCTACCTTATGTCTGCTAGGGAAATCCTCCTCTAGAAAATCCAAGTCACGTGACTCAATTTCAGTCACACTTCCATTTGGATGCTCCACAATAAACACATAGCCCTTAGAATGCTCACTATAGCGAATGAAGATACACTTCTTTCCTCTGGGGCCCAACTTTCCAAACTTATGAGAAGCGTTCTGTATATAAGCTGCCGAACCCTGAGGCTGCAAATTGCCCATATTGGGCTTTTCACCAGTCCACATCTCATGTGGGGTGGAAGGAATTGATTTTGAGGGCACACGGTTAAGGATGTAGGCAACAATCAACAAAACATCTCCCCAATACAAAATGGGAATATTAGCTTGTGCCATCATAGATCTAACCATGTCAAGCAATGTGCGATTCCTTCTCTCCGCTACACTATTTTGCCGCGGAGTCCCAAGAATTATCAATTGCCTGATAATTTTTTTTTCCTCACAGAGCACTTTAAATTGCCCAGATAGATACTCGTGTCCCCAGTCAGTCCTTAGAGCCTCAATGCTCTTGTCTAATTGATTCTCAACATCATTAACATACCGTCTAAAGCAATCCAATTAATGCTTCTGACTTGTGAGAAATCAAATAGACATGGTCAAAACGCGTGCAGTCATCTATAAATATGATAAAATAAGGGGCTCCATGCCTTGCCCTTACATTCATTGGTCCACATATATATCAGAATGAATAAGTTGTAATGGGATAGATGCCCTTTTGGCTTTTCCAAATGGTTTCCTTGTTGCCTTTCTAGCAAGACAGTGCTCACAAGTAGGCAAAATGACTCTAGCAAGTGGACCTAAAAGGCCTTCTCTAGCCAATCTAGTCATCCTGTCTTGCCCTATGTGGCCTAATCTAGCATGCCATGTCACAGAATCGTTATTACAAATAGATGCAATATAAAAAACATAGCCATTGGCATTTTTATTAAAACTAGAATCATCCACATCCAAAACTAAGAAACCATCTAAAAGATAACCAAAACCATAAAAAATTGTTCCCAAATTAATGCTAACACCATTATTCTCAAAACAAAAGTTAAAACCAAGGCTCATCATGCTAATAACTAAAACTATGTTTCACCAAATATTCGGAGCATAAAGAACGTCATGAAGATACAAGGTGCACCCTCGTCGCATTTCCAGCTTGTATATGCCAATGCCAAGCACCTTCACACTGGACTCGTTCCCCATGTAAACTTTTCTACTCCCAGTAGGTACTCGGCAATACTCAACGAACCCTACTTTGTTCCTCATGATGTGGTCTGTTGCTTCTGAGTCTACAACCCAAAAATGAGGAGAATGAGCAATTAATGCTTGACTAGAAACAAAGCATTGAATGAGAGAAATTAAGTAAGGGAGTACCTTCTTCTGCTCAAGGAAATCCCAAGCGAAGTGTCTTTTGTAACAGTTAAAGCATGTCAGTTTAGCCTTTACCTTATTGCCACCTCTCTTGCCCCTACGCTTGAAATTTCTAGCGCCATTGGGCTTTAGCGCAGCTGCTGCTTGCTTCTTGGGAGCACCTTTTGCTTTTCCACACTTGAACTTAGAAGTCCTACGTAAGCTTGACTCAACCACCATAGCAGAACCATCAAACTTAGCCGCATCTAGGCGCTCAGCCTCTAGCTCCAAATGACGCGATATGTCCTTGAATGTATTCACACTCTCATTATGCATCATGTTCTGTTTTATCTGCTCCTAGGAATTTGGCAGAGAGCGAATCACAGCTTTTACTTGTTGCTCTTGAGTCAAATTGTGCTCAGCAGCCGCAAGCTCATATATCATGGCTGACATGACTCTCAAATGCTGCTTTATCGAGTGATGTGCCTTTTTCTGAAATATAGTCGGGCAATGCTCAAACTCACTAATCAAGCCGTTGTGCATGCTGCTCAACATGGTAAAGCACGCACACTGATCTTTATTACTCCAAGTTTGATAGAATTCAAGATCACGATGATGTTGAGTTGTATTGCCCTATTTAGGCTCAACCATCAATTGTTCAAGTGTGTTCAAAACTTCTTGCTCATTGAGGAGGTATTGGATCTTACGGAGCCATATGTCATAGCTATCGCCGTTCAATTTCTCTCCCTTAGTTAAGTCTGTCACCACTGTCTTAACTGCCATTTCTACATACAAAGTAAAGAAAGAACAAATGCGCATGGGGATATTAATGACAGTAACACAAAATTATTTTTATAGCAAAAGAATCTAGATTAAATAATGATAACATTACAAATTTCTCAAGATCGAAAATTTGCTATGCTCGTTATCATCTCTTGCACTTCTAGTAAAAATTATCAAAATTTAATTTAATTCCATGTGCCAAAAAAAAAAAACCTCCCACTTCTTATGGCATGTACAAAGCATGATAATTAGTTTAATTCCATACAATAGCATCTTAATGTAAATTTACAATTAACTCTTGCTATATTCATTTAATAATGGAATTAAATAATTTTTAAAAAAAAAACTAATTATGCTTCTCTGATCACAACATATTACAAACTCTAGGCAAAAAAACAACAATATGTTGTGTTTAATGTTCAGATTATGCCATAACAGAAACTACATCACTTCTGAATTTTTTCTTGAATTTTTTAGTATTTTCTAGAATTTTAAATAATTAATAAACACATATAAAATCAAAAATAAATATTCCAAAATCTGGGAAAAACCAACAATCATACCAATAAATAGTAAATCATTACAGTAGTCTACAGTAAACATTTCAGCCCCAGAAACTTAATCATACAAGACCAGAAGCAGTTTAAAGCAGAAATAATGAATTATTATTTCAGGAAAAATATTTTTTATTTTCATAAAATTTTGAAAATTTTACAGCAAATAAAAAATTTAATTTTGAGTCTAACAATACCAACCATGCTTAAAACAAAGCTATAACGAATTACTTATGGCTATTTAAAGCAATTTTGAATTTTTTTAAAACAAACAAATAGAGCCTTACATCCAACAACCAAGCCAGTCAAGCCGGTGCGAAAAACGGCACGGGATGGCTCGGCACGCATGTGGGCAAGGCACTAGGCATGCGCGTAGGAAGCGCGGATGACCTGCGTGGGAAGCGCGCCTAGCACGTGCGGCCTGGCGGTGACGCGTGAGGCGGCGTTGACAGCGTTATCTAGCGCATACTACTCATGCGCCGCCTTTCGGGGTGTTTTCTGGTCCAATTTTGGAACTGTCGAACTATATTTTTCAAAATAAAAACATTGGTAGTCTAAAAAATGACATTTAACAAACACAAATAATGGGGTGTATTACAATCAATCTCTCTAATGAGAGCGGAAGTGTAGAAACTCTGCACTTCATCTTCTTCCTTAAGCCACCAAAAAATCAAAACAAACCCAAATTATGATTTGATTTTTCTCATCAACTGTAAGTATAAATCTAACAAATAATATATGGTTTCGAAGGTCTCGAAACAAGGATTCTAAATATGTAAGATTTGTAAACTGAAATTAAAGCATGTAAAACTATCATGCAAACAAAGTTTCGAGAATGTAAAATGGGTTTTCATTTTTTTTTTTGCAATCTAACCGTTGGATTTTCATGAAACTTTGCTGATATGTTCTACATGAAATGTACTACAACATATGTAAATTTCAGGTTGATCGGAGAAAGTTCAAAAAATGTTAATTTTTAATGCATATATCATGTATATATAATTATATACATATTTTAATGCACAAAAAAACAATCACAAAAATACTCATTTAAGGCTCTGATACCAATGTAAGATACAGATAGCGCAGCAGGTAAAAAGATTCAAACCATACCTTAGGTGATAGAATCCGAAACGAAAAATCTTATGGGTAAATCACGTGCTTCACAAACCACGAACTAAGAACACTCAGCAATGGAGTGATACCACAGTATGAGTATCACCTACTCTAGTCATAGTATAAATGCTTGATCGTTAATCTAATGGGAGAGAGTTAGAGAGAGCGTATAGGAAAAATCGTTCGTTATTGGATTCATTCCACATCCTATATACCATATCAGATATATTTGCAGCTACTGTTGGTGCTGCATTGTTAACTTCAGCAGAGGAGCCGCAGCAGCTTACGCGATGGAGGTTTCCGGTGTTGGCTTGGAGTTTTTCTCGGTCGGAGAGTTTTTCTCGGCATGGCGTGGTGTGGGCAGCAGAGGCGTTGGTGGTGTAGGCTGCAGCAGCAGAGGCGTAGGTAGTGTGGGCTGCAACAGAGGTGGCGTGTGCTTAGGGTGTTAGCATAGGCGTAGGTCTTGGCTGTGTGGGTGTTGTAATCAGGTGCAGCTTGGGTGTTTTGTTGGGTTGATCTTGTGGGGTTTCATGTTTTTAATTTATAGTTAAGTCCTTCTTAACTTTTTTTGTTTAAAAAAAATAAAAAAAATCGTGAGGTCAAGGGGTTGGTTGTATGGATGTGCGTAGCAGTAGTAGGGGTATTTTTATACTCTCCGAATCTCTCTCGATGCATGTCATCTTCCTGTACCTTTAATTTCATGCTGTTAATGAAATTTTTCTTTGCTGATAAAAAAAAAAGATATATAGGCTGACTATCTAACCGTCTATCCATCTCTCTTGATAAGATATGATAGATATAAATATTGATAGTGGACTATCCAAATAGGATAGTGATTAAATTCAAATTCAAATTCAAATTCAAATTAAGATGGGTAACCTAAATGGGTCATGGATCATGCCACATGAACACCAAAATCCGGGTCCAATACCCGGCCCAATTTCCAACAAACATGATACCAAGAGTTGGTGAAGAATCAACCAAGGAAGAAAACAAAACCCAAATCAAAGAAAAAAACAAGAGACACTTAACAGAATAAATCAATCTCCTTAACGCAGACCAAATAGCCATAGAGATCCACAAAATGTAGCCGCTTGATGAGAAAAACTATCCTGGTCTACATTAGCAGGGATACATCTCTGCCTTGCAGAAGCTCCTGACTTGCTATTAGCCATTACTCTTGCAAAATCTGATAGGCTTTAAGTTTGTAACCATATCATGAACTGAATAAGGCAACACTTTTGTGTTATACTTGATACATAGAGCAACTCTAACTTTAACAGTCTCACCAAGTTTAGTGAAATCTGGCTGACATTCATTGAACAAGAAATCATTCCTTAGTTTCCAAATAGACCACATCAAAGAAAAGGAACAAATTTCCAAATTTGCATCTCCAGCTTTTTGAATTTGACTCCCGACCACCACTGACGCAATCCTTTAATAGAACCAGGAATTGCCCACTGTGATTCCCACCAATTTAATAATTCTAACCCAACCTCTCAAATCATTGGGTAGAACAAGAGAATATTATTCTAGGTCAATTTAAAAGATAAATAAGTGAAACTTGAACACATATTTCGAAACTTGTTAAACCTTGAAGCCAAACATATTTCGAGTCACCCCTTGGGGCCACTGGAGGTTTGCCCAGTCGTTAACTTCAGGGCCCTCAGGATTAGTCCTGGCTTCCCTTAAAATCAGCGAGTTAGGATACCTGAGTTATCAAAAAAAAAAATTTAAACAACCTGCTATTTGGCTCAATTGAATCTTTTACACTCCTACCTCAAAAATTAAAACTCTCCAACTTGCTAAGGTTCATTGACACAAACTTTGGAGGGAGTTACTCAAAAAGGGAACGAAAAGGTAAGAAACCATATGAAAATTAAGGTTATATAGAACTTGTACCTTGTTTAAAAAAACAAAATCAAATTACATGCATACATTTTATTTGTTTTGTTTGGTTCTTCAAACAACTTCATCCTTAGGCATCACTCTGGTAATACCCTTAACAAATTCAGGACCTGAAGTCTCAGTCTCTGTGTTATGATTCATGCAATCATGTTGATCAAATGACACTCTTTGGTCGTTGTCTGATTTAGATGAATGTTCATCTTTGCTTTTTCCCCATATTACAAGATATAAGCCGATCACTATGACAATTGCTCCAACAACACTGTAAAAATAAATAAATAAATAAATAAATAATCAATAACTTTAGTTAACCATTTTAGTTCTTCCATTTTCTTTCATTAACCCTCATTATTCTGAATATTTGTAATAAACGAACAAAATTAAACAGGTTAAATGGAATACATAAATCGATGAAATAAAAATAATATAGACTTAGATTTTTTTATTTTATTTTTTTAATCTTTTAGAAAGTGTCTAGATGTTGTGCTGGTAGAGCCTCGTTTAGTCTTGAAGGAGCCCACGATGACTTCGTGAGGATTGCAATATTGTTACATTGTATTGGATCTTGACATTTTTTTTATAATTTTTTTTCCAGAATTGTAATATTGCTGTCATGAAATTTATGTGATGCTAGTGGAGAAAGGACATTGATACTTACCTTCCGACATATGTTTGCTCAGCTAAAACAAAAGAGCCAATGATGGCAATAATAACCATGCTTAGAGGATTGAATGCAGTTACAAAAACGGGTCCTTTCTCCTTCATTACTACTCCCGAAATACAATAACTAACTCCGGAACAGATTATTCCCTGCATCCAGACATCATCTATGAGTTCAACTGTAAAATCTGAAACAAGTACTATTTATATTGTGTTTGGAATAAGAATTGCTTACACCATAAAGTGCACCTATGAGTTTAGTATCCCAACTCAAGGACCATATGGCCATGTTGCCCCTTTCGACAACGAGGGTCAATATAGTTCCTTGCAACGAACCCAACATACATATCAGAGTGGTGAGAGAGAGTTCTGCTGGGTATGACTTCAATGTGATTGCCTAACAGACATAAAAAAACCACTTTGTATCTTACTTGTCATTATATCATTGGTCATTAGTAAAGTAATAATGGTTTTTAAAAAAAAGTACAGAAAATGAAATATGTAGAGTAGATTTATTTTGGTTGTGCTCCACTGTCACCACCTTTAAATTAATATTACACTTTATTTTCTATAATTTTTTTTCTTGAATTGGTTGCATTTTCAATAGTAAAGAGATGCAACGCTTGTGAAACGAAATTCTTGTTCACTAGCTCCAAATGAATGACTTTTATGAAGCATGGATGATCTGATCAATGTAAAAATTTACTCGTTTCGAAATATTAACTCAACACATTTTTTTTTTTTTTTTTTTTTTTTTGATCGGCAAAAGAGGAGCTTTATTGATGGAAAACATAACGAGTATGATAATTTACATCAATAAAGAAGAGGGTGCAAAGAGCATCATAGTGAAACGATTGGATCCCAACTAGGTTGGCACCTAAACGCTCACGAAATCATCTGCTAGCACACACTCGAAGCTATGAGTTGGAGAGAAACCAACAAACATAGCGGAACAAAAACAAAACAAAAGCGACAAACCAACAAACCAGCCCTGAAAGACACTGAGGATGCACCAGTGAAACAAACTAGGACCTTAGGCTCTGACATCAAACACTAATATCTAAACAATGACCAATCAACAGCCTGAAGACATAAACCAGTTGGGATGAATCCACCATCTTGGAGCGCAGCCCGTGACTGAAACAAAACAATGCACCGAAATTCACCCAAACCAGAGGAGCCATCCAGATTTCAGCCCACACCCACACAGCAGAGCAGAAAACCAGCAGCAATTCAACACCAGAATCTGATCTTAAACACTGCCAATCAATCACCAACCACCATTCAATCTTCAAACAAAACCAAAGACTCTGCCAACAACCCCACCAGGCCAGACTCATACAGCGGCAGATGTACAGAAAATGCCCAAATTGCTGAAGGCAGAACGTAGCAGACTGCAGGTAAGATGCAGCAGCACAATTCGAAACCAGACTCAGAATGCACCAAGAAGAACCAGATTCAAATAGACCGAACAATACAGATTCAAATAGACAGAACAGTTAAGATACTACAGCGGACATCTTCTGATTTGGATCCAATTGATAGTTAGATCATCAACTGAATAGGGAAGGCCTTTAATAGATGCTTTCAGCCAAAGAGCTGCTCTGATTTTGATGATTTCACTCAAGCCATAGAGACTAGGTTGAGCCTCTGCAAAGACACATTCATTCCTGAGTTTCCAGAGCTACCAAAGAACAATAAGGGGAATGGCTCTCCAAATTAGCCTATCAGTATTCTTGAACTTGACGGCCATCCACCATTGGAGGAGATCATTTACTGAACCTAGAATGCACCAAGATAACCCCCACTCATTAATTATAGACGAGCAAATCAACCAAGAGAATGGGCAATGAAGCAAGATGTGGGCTGCAGATTCAGGATCAGAACAGCAGAAAGGGCAGATGAGGGAAGCAGAAGCATCTAAGATGCCAATTCTGTGCATAAACACTGATGTCTTGATCTTGTTTTTCCAGGCCAGCCAGCTAAAAAATGAGACCTTAGGGGGAACAGCCCCATTCCAAATATGCCTACAGATTTGAAAGTGAGGCCCTATAGTAGAATTAGTAGCAGAGTAGATAGAGGACACAGTGAAGACGCCAGGAATTGCAGATGGAGAAGTCCAGAAAAGATGATCAGTCCTGTCGATTGCCAGAGAAGGAGCTGAAGATAGCAGACCAAGTAAATTAGCTTCTTCTTCCAATTCCCAAGTGAAAAGCACTCTCCTCATAGGAAAATTCCAGTTGCTTGGGCTGGATTTTCTTGCCATGAATTGTTGAAGAGAGCCTTCTTTGTCTATTGAAAGATGGAAAAGAAGAGGAAAAGTGGTCTTGAGACTAAAGCTGCCACACCATCTGTCATGCCAAAACTTGATTCTACACCCGTCCCCCACTTGGATTAGGCAGTTATCTTTATAGAAGTTGTAGATATTTGTGCTATGAATCCCAACTGATAAAATGTCCTTCCAAACTCTAGAATGTTTGTAAGAGGACATTAAGGGAGGATGCCAACTAGCCTCATCAATATTATACTTGCTGCATATTGCTCTCCTCCAAAGAGAGTTGACTTGTGTGCCAAATTTCCACCACCATTTGAGCAAGAGACAAGCGTTAACATCTCTAATTCTTCTGATACCCAGGCCCCCTTGATCCAAGCTTTTAGTTACCTCCCCCCATTTCACTAAATGCACTTTCCTTTTAAGATTATTGCTGCCCCATAAGAAAGCTGCCTCAATCTTTTCAAATTCTCGTGCCACGCCTTCTGGCATCTTGAATAGAGAGAGAAAGTAAACTGGTAGACTAGATAGTGTAGACTTGATTAAAGTTAATCTACCTGCAAAAGATAGCAGTTTCCTCTTCCACCCTGAAAGTTTAGATCTGACCTTGTCAAGCACAGGCTTCCAGGTAGATTTTTTACCAGGATTGGCACCCAGGGGCAGACCCAGAAATTTCACAGGGAGACTGTGAACTTTACAATTAAGAAGATGAGCATAGGAAAGCAATAAATCATCGGACACCCCAACACCACACATCACGCTTTTGTGGTAATTAATTCTAAGCCCAGATAGAGTTTCAAAGCATCTAAGGATTCTTTTAATAAGAACCATTTGCTCCCAATCTGCCGCAGAAAAGAGAAGTGAGTCATCTGCAAATTGAAGGTGAGACAAGAGGACATCTTTAGATCCAACGTGAACACCTTTAAGGATGCCAAGATTAATTGCTCTGACCAAAAGAATGTTTAACCCCTCAGCCACAATATTGAATAAGAAAGGTGATAGTGGGTCGCCCTGCCTAAGCCCTCTTTGAGATGAGAATTCCTTAGTTGGAGCACCGTTCACAAGAATGGAGATCCTGGCTGTAGATACACATGTTTTCATCCAAGAAATCCATTTGTTGCCAAACCCAAAACTAGACAGCAGCGAGAACAAGAATTCCCAGTTGACCGAATCAAAAGCCTTTTCAAAGTCTAACTTTAAGATCAAACCATTCTTATTGGTCTTCTTCCAACCATCCACCACTTCATTGGCAATAAACACCCCATCAAGAATGTTCCTTCCACCTATGAAAGCAGTTTGAGTTTCTCCAATAATTGAGGATAGAGCTGGCTTCAGTCTGTGTGTTAATACTTTTGCCAAAATTTTGTAAAGGGAGCTTACCAGACTAATGGGTCTATAATCAGATAGGCCGGAGGGATTATCCATCTTAGGAATTAAGCACATAAAAGTACTATTAATTCCATATGACAGTTTGCTATTTGTGTGGAACTCTGCGAAGAATTGCATGATCTCAGGCTTCATAATCTTCCAGAATTTTTGATAACACAACAGATTGAAACCATCGGGGCCTGGAGCTTTGTTCTTATTGCAGTCCTTAATTGCAGCCAACACCTCAGATTCACTGAACTCTGCTACAAGGTGGAGAGAAACATAGTCTGCCTCAATGGTGTTGAAAGGCCCTCCCAAAACTGGTCTTTTGGCCCAATCCTCAGAAAACAACTTCTTGAAGTGTTGGAAGATCTCTACTTTAACCCTGCTAGGATCCTCATAAGACTCACCGTTAACTACAATAGAGCTGATCATGTTTTGGCTCAGTCTGGTATTGGCAAAAACATGGAAAAATCTAGTGTTCTTATCTCCATTTAGAGTCCAGTTCAATCTGGATTTTTGGTGCCAAATCCATTCCACCATTCTGAGCAAATGCCACATTTCACCTCTGACCTCTCTTCTTCTTGACCTCTCAGAATCATCCAGGAGTCTATCCTCTGCTAAGATGTCTAATGCATGCAACTCCTCCTCTAAAACCTTGAGTTTGGATGAGACATTTCCAAATACCTCAATGTTCCATTTTTTTAACTCCCCTTTTAGCTGCTTTAATTTTTGGACAATTCTGAATCCGGCCCACCCTGTGACAGTGATGCTGCACCAAGTGTTAGCAAAAAACTTAGAGAAGCTTGGATGGAGGGTCCAGGCATTGAGAAACCTAAAAGGCTTGGGGCCCCAATCTCTTTCATCTTCCATCAACAACAGAGGGCAGTGATCAGAAACTAATCTAGGCAACCCCCATAACTTCATTCTGAAACTAGTCAACCATTCTGGACTGAGGAGTACTCTGTCTATGCGGCTCCATTTCTCAGATTCGTGGGCATTGCACCATGTGTATTTCCTTCCGTGAAGAGGTAAATCATGGAGCTCACATTTCTCAATAAACTCATTAAAGTGTTTCATCCCCATGTCTCTCCTGGAGCAGCCAACCCTCTCTCCTGTGTGCCTAATTTCATTGAAGTCACCTCCCATGCACCAAGGGGCCGAAAAGTGATCCTTAAGCTTGATTATGCCCGCCCAAAAAGATGATCTAGCTGAGGCGTTATTTGGAGCATATATGTTTAACAAAACACAATCAAAGGAGTTATACAAGGAACCAGAAAGTAGGATATACCTCCTATTACAGCAGCAGCCAGATAATTGGAACACTGAAGGATCCCATATGCATAGAAGCCCACCAGCAGAGCCTACAGGATCCACAGACATGTAGTCCATATTTCTGCACCCCCAGAGTTTTCTAACAGCATTTTCAGAGTCTACAGCTTTCTTGGTTTCTTGGAAAAAAACAATATCAACATGCTTGTCTTTTAACAGGCTTTTAATTCTTCCCTTCTTCTCAGATTTGCCCAAACCCCTAATGTTCCAAGATAATAGCTTCATAAATAAACGAAATAGCACTCTCAAAACTCCCATGAGCTGAAATTTATATCTGAGCCTTCCCCTCATTAGAAATTCTGTCTTTATCTTTAAGCTCTAAGTCAATTATCTTGCTCATGACAATGTCTTCTTGCCCATTATAGTTGATGCCTAAGGATTTCCCCAAATGTATGGTGGCTTCGGCCTCCTCAAGGAGATGCTTGTTTGAAGATGAGCTACCTTCGGATAGATCAGACTGAGCAAAAACAGAAGCTGCTGGTCTGAAAATTACAGACTTAGCAGAGGGCTTATGAGCTGCTGCAGTTCTGTAACTATGGAGTCTGGCGAAGCTGTTAAAACCCTCTAGATTAATCTTCTTTTTTCCTTTTTTCTTCTCAGACTGCAAAGATTTTTTATTAAGACTAGGAAGCTTAGGCTGGGGCGAATGAATGAGGTTCAAAGGTATTTTGCCCATGGGTCCAGGTTTGGGTGTAGGACTGACGTATTGCCCATGGTCTAAGAGGCCACTACTAATAGGTGTTAGATTGGAAGACTGAATGGGTTTAGCAGGTGGCTCAGGACCATTAGAGGAATGGACCAAGAAAACTTCCAAATTTATGCCAGGCCCAGTGCTTGGCCCAAGACTAGCAGCAGATTCATTATTCAAATTGTCAAAACCATTATTAAAATCATACCCACTTGACGGGGAAGCTTGCTGAGGACACCTGATCGTGCCATTGTTGCTTTTTAAAATCTGCTCTGACCCATCCATCGAAGACTCCGCTACGCATGCTACTTTATCTCTGCCGAAGCCACCTTCACAGGGGGTCTCCTCAACAACAGTGCCTACTCTTCAGCTGTGTGATTGTCGAGGTGCTCCTTCCTATGCTCAACCTCATTTGTGCACGCCAGGTCAGCACCAGTCAAGGCTCGGTTGCCTGCCACGACATCACCATCAGACTTTGCCCACGCCGTTGCTGCTGGTAGCATCCCGCCCTCAGCACTGAAGCAGATTTCAGTGGAGCTGGAGTCATTCATGCCGGAGCACTTCAATCTGCTAGAGTCGGCTAGGTGATCCTCACATACCAGGATGGGATAAGAGTAACCCTTGCACTCTAAAATAATATTTTTATTGATGAGCTCCATGCACTTGGTAGCCACTCTAATCGTAGCATAAGAGAAAGATTGTGGGTGACATACATCACCATCAACGCTGAGAATAGAACCCCAAATAGTAGCAATGTTGTTAAGTGTATCCATGCTCCAAAGATGGAAGGGAATACCATAGCATCTCAACCATACGCACCGCTCTTGCTGCAGATGAAAATCCGGCCTCCACTCCATCACAGCTTGACTCCAATCCTTGAACCACTCTTTAATCTTGCCAATGTTTGCTTGCAGCTCAGTTGAGGATTTAAAAGAGATAACTACGTCTCTCCCTCCTCCTTTCCTGACCTGTATCTGCTCCAGCCCTTTTTCCTCCAGGACCTTTAGAATGCTGTGAGCGGAATATTCGGTGTTGAATCTGACAATAGCACTTTCGTACAGCCAACCATTGCCCTGTTCTTTGGCTTTTATGGTTATATTTGTGTTTGTGTTCGCTTCCGCTGCAGATGTGACTCCCTTAAGCACTTCAGCAAAAGATCTGTGTCCCACAAAAGCAGCTTTACCCTTCAAATTGTTTGTATCCGAGAGTCCTCTGATAGGCTGAGGCTTTCTCCTACTCTGTTCATTTCTGCTAAGTCTGTCATAAGTGGCCATTTTGACCTCTAGCATCGAGTCCTCTATCACACATTTGTTTTGGCTTTTCTTGTGCCTTCACCACTAGAGCACAGCTACCATTACAA
Source organism: Camellia japonica (assembly GCA_030407325.1). NCBI lineage: Eukaryota > Viridiplantae > Streptophyta > Magnoliopsida > Ericales > Theaceae > Camellia > Camellia japonica. The sequence goes on from JAPPVO010004608.1 coordinate 15,787, forward strand.
AAGCTCTGCCTTGCACCTTCACTTAAGCACTGCTACTAATAGGGAGACAATCCTGTTAGGTTTTTATTTTTGGCAATCCCGTTTGACAAAACTCCTTTCAGTTGTATTTATTTTCACACTTTTATTTCAGTGAGGCTATGAGTATTTAGATGCGAATCCAACCCGAATTGTGTCTTTCAGAGAAGTTTGTGATGCTAATGCTTTTAAGATTGCCACTTCGCTGATTATGACGGGATCGAGCTGCCCGGTCAGCTCGTGGGGGTCTAGGAGGCAGCGCCCAAGCGGGGTCGAGAGGCAACGCCCCCGAAGCAAAATGCAAAAATGCTTTCCAAGTTGCCTGTCCGCTTGAGCAGACATTACCCCGCTCGAGCGGAGAATCCTTGGTTCCAGCAGTTTTGGTCGCCTGTAAAAGTACTGAGATGTGTGATTTCGCGCTCAAGCGGACCTCTGTTATATCACGCGCATATTTTGCTGAAGCCGCTCGAGCGGGCTGTTGGGCGCTCGAGCGAAGATCGCGGAACAGATTCTATAAATTCGCGTGTTGGGTCAGATTTTAGGATTACTCCTCCAGATCTTCTTTTTGGTTCTTAAGGTTTATATCTGAGGATATTTTGTTAGTTTTCTTTGATGTTTTATTGAGTATTCAACTCATGGTTTAACGAGAGTACATCAAAGGTTTTGTTTGTTATACACAAGAGAGAGAGAGAGAGTTGTTCTTCGGTGGATTCTGAAGAATTCGAGCCTGAAGCTTCGATGGATTCTGGAGTGGCTCATTGTAAAGACAATTCCAAGGTGAAGATGGGGTTGGAAGAGGCACATAGGTGTTGGTTCAATTAGGCGTGGATTCGCTAGGTAATTAAGAGTATACCTGTGTAATTCCTTTAAATCTTCTTAGTGGATTGTTTTGTGGCTGCTGCCCGTGGTTTTTTAATCAAAGTTGGAGGTGTCCAATTGTGGTTTTTCCACGTAAAATCGTTGTGTCGATTTGTCTTTGATTGTTTGATTGAGATTGTTATATTCTGCTTAAAATTAGTACATAATCACAAATCAACATCTAGGATTTCTAGATTTTTCAAACCCGATAATGTCTAGGTCTTCCCCCTCTCTCTCTCTCTCTCTCTCTCTCTCTCTCTCTCTCTCTCTCTCTTAATATGTTTCAACAACATGAATTTAATTTTTTTTATTGTGATTTTGATTACATGTTTTCTATTAGCACCCTTTCTATGATCCATTTTTACTTTATTTGAGTTTTTGACCGAGGTGGCGAGTATCTATTTGAGTGTTTTTTAGAAAGCTGAGTGAAGAGAAAGAGATACTTAGAAAATTGATTATTCCTAGTATTTAGTAACACAATGGTATAGTAGAGATAAGGAATTAAGTATTGTTTATATTAGATAAATGATGGCAAAATATGTTTCCCAATTGGGAATTGCACTTTATTTTGTTGCCTATGTCTCTAACTAAGTGCCCTTCATATCAGATTTTACACTCTATTTGAGTAATGGGTTAGCAGAGAGCCATTTGTGGCGATCTGTAATCATCAAGTATCATAACTTTATTTTTCTTCTCATAAGGTTGCAAAGTCATGACCCAGAGTTCTATGGCACAATATTGTATGATGTCTTGTAAACGCTTAGGGTCATGTGCCGTATTATTGTATGATGCCATATAACCCTCCTGGTCATGTGCTTATAAGTGAGCAGTTTTGTGGGAGTGTAACTAAGTTACATAAAGTTTTCTTAGTAAATGTGACATGAATAGAGTTTTGAAACTTTTTAAGAGAGAGAATTCTAAATATAGAACTTTATATAGCCTAGCTGAGAATGAAAAAAAACTTCCAACATCCTAGGGACAATGAGAGCAACGTGCCTACTAGTGGATTACTCCATTAGAGAAAAATACTCTACATTTTTAGCTGCGTGGTGGTAAATATAAAAAATTTTCACATTATCATTGGGTGAAAAATTTCCATGATAAAGAGTCTAGCATAATTCCAAAGGCTCTCTAGTCCCCTACTTTTAGAAAGTGGATCAATATTGCGCATTTTAAGACAAAGTCTTTGAGGATTAACCATTTCTAGGATTTGGTTGACTTTCTGCTATGATGTGAACTTGTTCCAAAGTTATGCGCGATTTGGATAGTCATTTTTTAATTCATTTGGCTCGCTAGATACCAAAAAGTCGCACCATTAAAGAAGGTGCAGACCATGAGAAGACTTCCTCTTAGGGAGTGAGGCTTACTTGACTTAGCCTATGATTGACATAAGTTCGGAACTTTACTTTGTACACATTGTGATCCAACTTCTCATTGGAGAATTGGATAAGTAGATCCGTAGGAATTTATCTTCTGGTTTTATGGCAAAAAGATAGAAGCGCAAAAGATTGTTAGTTCTAGTAAATCTTTTATGGCCTAAAACTGTTATCCAAATAGTGGTTCTTAGATTTCATCGAGCCATGATGGGCCAACGATGATCAATGAAGACCACTGAGACATGATCAATGGTCCAAAATGAAGTTTTTCCTTACTTAGTCATTATAAACCAGGAATTTATAGGGTTATCGCCACCTAGGGTTGGTAGTCCGCTGTTTTAGACATGATAGACATGGGTGATGTAATTTATATGCTCGGATGTACGATCCTTAGGGATTTTTCTAGGAGAATTCTAGATTTTTCTTTGATGACTTACATAAGGAATATCCTAAAATGATTCTCGATAGGAAATTGCAAACCCATTGACTTACCTATCGGTAAAAGCTAGATCCTCAGCTATTGAGTAAATCCTCAGATTGTCTTTAGGATAAACAGATCACATATATTCCTTGATCTTTTGTTGTGGGAGTTTGAAGTACCTTATGTGTTCGTATTTGGCATGATGAGTATTATCTTTTATAAATGGTTAACTGAGTAGTTTGGACATTGACCTTACTCATTAGACAGTGGATAGGATGCTCTACTGATAATATATAAATTTGCTACATGCAAGATTCAATGCACTAGTTAGGTGCATTTTGAATGAACGCAAATTGGTCACCAAAATATCTTTAGAGAGGTAATTGCGCAAGAGGTAGTGATCTTAAACCATTTCATGTGAGGCGCGCATGGTGGATTCCGTTGTATATCCTTATCACAAGAAGTGCTGATCGAGCTTATGCTTGGAATATAGAATTGCGCAAATTATGGTTGTGATTTTTCAATCGATCACTTATTTTTGTGAGATTTATGGGATATTGATGCTATTATGGTTTGTTTCATAATGATTAGCAGATGATGATGCCAGCATGCAAGATTGGCTCACTCACATGAGCAATCGCCATTGGCGCTTGAGAGCGAGTAAGGATGAGACCAGTGGTTTATCTTATTTGGAGCCAAGAGAGGCTTAAATTATCCACTATGTATTTTGCCTTGGTTACAACCAAGATGAGGTCATATTAAAGACCAAATATGGATGTTAGTACCGACTTTCCATGTTATGCCTATTTAATTAGCTAGATGTGAGATCTCATTCGGCACCTGGAAGGCAAGCAAAAACAGAATTCGGGTTAGGCGTTAGAAAGCGACTAGACTAAGATTTGTATGGTGTATCGAGTATGACATCACTCTTTGGAAGAATTACTCTACTGTAGCATATATTCATACTATATGTGTTTGGCGACCGAGTAATGAGGTGAGAGAATGAATCCTTGTTTTCTTACCTTATGAATCTTACGTGTCATTATTGATATAACTCTCACTTATGTACCTTTTGAGACCTTTGATTATGTTATAAAGTAAGGGATTGATGTTCGGCTACTTTGATATGTTGCCTGCGGTTATGTATGATTCGACCTTAAGGGACATCACTGAGAAACCGGTCAATCCTAAATTAAATTGCATGAGGGCGAAGGGAAGATCATCTAGTATTACACCACTATTGTATATTCATTACCGGCAACTCACATCGATTTGTATGAAAGGTGGATTAAGTGTGAATATATTGCAAAAATTAAGAGGGTCAAACATGCTCTTTTGAGGGATTAGAGATGTTTTTTGAGCCGGTGTAATTAGATGGGTCTGGGGTATATGAGACATTATTTTTATTTTAGGATTGATGTCTCTATGCTAGCCTTTTTTGAATTTCTAGTGTAGAGCTCCCACATGCAGATGTTCTCATCGCTTGCATGGTCCATTGGCTAGTATGATCGTGTTTGATGGATAGATTGAGATAAAGCAAAATTTGATCAGATTTAGAACCCATACCCATAAAGAGAGACCCAGTCAAAGTGGACATGTATTAACTTATTCTGAGAATGAAAATGTATAACTCACTATCTTATCTCCTAAGGAGATAGAGTTGTGGGTGGTTATAACTCTTCCATATAATATACATATTATATTTGGGAGAGTAGGATTTAACCAAATGGATAATCTGTTTTCTCTTCGTTCTAAACTCTATTTTTCTTCTTTCTCCATAGAAACACAGAATAACCTGTGTACTGTGAATAGTGTAAATAGTTCTCTAATACTATTTCACTACTGGGAATTGTTCGAATATATCAATAGAAACACGTGATTCACCCACATGATCCATGAATTTGATTTGAGCGTAAAAGGTATGTTGAATCCGTTTATTTCCGTTGTGTGTCATTTCTTATTTTTCCTACACCTCTCTTTGCAAAACCCCCCTATCTATCTCCCTCTCCCTCTGTAATTTTAGGTTATTTTTTAATTTTGCTAACGAAATTGATGTTTTGTTGAATTTTTTAATTTAATTTTATTTTTTATCAATAAAAGAGAAATTTTATTACTACATTTCGAGTTAATAATGACGAAAGAGAAAGCTTCTTGGAAAAAGGAATATCCCAAGAAGTTGGCATGCACCCTAAACCAATCGTAAGCAAACACCTTTTTTTGATCAGCAAAAAAAAATTTCATTAACAGCATGAAATTAAAGGTACAGAAAGATGACATGCATCGAGAGAGATTCGGAAGTACAAAAAACCCCTACTATTGTTACTCGCATCCATACAACCAACCCCTTGGCCTCTCGAATTTTAAATAAAAAGTTAAGAAGGACTTAACTAGAAAATAAAATACATGAAACCCCACAAAATCAACCAACCAAACCCCCCAAATAGTTCCTGCAAATCCTCTAATCAACCCAAAATCAACCCAATATTTTAATCACCTAATATGCAAGCCTCATGATTTTAAATCATCAATATCAACAACCCAATATTTTAATCACCATGCCTCTGCTATTGCTGCAACTCCCGAATGCCTATGCTATTGCTACAGCTCTTGAAAAATTTTAATCACTATGCCTCTGCTATTTAAACTCCCACTTGCTATTTATAAAACGTTTACCGCCCAGTAGCTAATTTTTGAATCTAAAACTTTTCACCTGCTTCAACTCCCAACGCCCACCTGACAACTTCCAACGCCCAATGCCCACCTGCTCCTACTGTAACATCTTTTCACCTATCTGCTGCACGCTCCTCTAGCCGAAAGACTCCATAGCCAACATCTCCATGGCTGGAAAACCTGCTACACCCACTGAACACAGCTTGATCACCATAGCTACCCCCACTGAAAACCTGCTACACCTACTCCATAGCCACCTGCTACTACTGCTAAAGCTTTTCAAAACTCCTGCTGCTGCACACGCTCCTACCAACTTGATCACCATAGCTACCAGCTTGATTACCGACCTGCTGCACACTCCTCTGCACCTATCGAGGAGTTTCTCTGGCCGGAATACTTCATAGCCACCCATCTGAACACAGCCAAAACCCACTTCCACGGTCTGAACTTCTTTACTGATTCAAAACTCCGAGCACTTCAAATACACCCAAGGCCGATCAACACTCATGACAACAAGACCCACTGCCATCTCCACTTCCATGATCGGGCACAGCTTTCCGGCTTCAAACTCCGAACACGCCCATTGCAATAGACTCGGTGTTGACAACCCAAAACATCAAACAACCGCCGAGACAACACCATACATCTGGATGAAGCCCACCCCTCAAACTCCCACTCGAAAAGGAGCGCTCGAATGAAATCTTAGACAGATCTAGAACAACTACAACACCCTTGTTCCCTCCAAACAAAGCACCGAAAGCAACTCCATAGATCCGAAACCAAGCTCATCCCTCAAACTCCCACTCGCAAAAGAGCGCCCCGAATGAAGATCCATCCAGATCTAGCCAACCTCTATACCGGTCCAAACCCGACCTCCTTCTACTCTGTTTTGTTCCTTAAACCCCAAGGAGGAGACAGAAACAGACAACAAAAAAAACAAGCCGAAGCCCCCCTGAAGACACAAAAAAAGGACACCAAAGTGGGAAGAAATTGTGGGAATCAAGTTTATTGAAAGCAGAAACCACCACACAAACACGAAAGAAAGCTGGGCCAGCCGACCGCCATAGCCAAAGGCGGCGGTCGGCCGGCCAAAAGTGAGGCCCGGGGGTGGAGGTTTAGAGAGAGAGAAGCTTGGAGAGAGGAAAAGAGAGAGAGAGAATTCGTTTATCTAATAATTGCAACACATCGTAAGCAAACACCTTAACCACAAGAAAAGAATAAAAAGAATGGGTAAAGTTGGCAAGAGACCAACAAAGCACGTAAAACTATTACATAGCATCCCCCTAACCAATCAACAACAAAGTCTTCTACCGAGCAACAAAGCAACAAAATCCAGCCAGTATAAGGTCAAAATCCAGCAACAAGGGCTTTTGTTAATGAAATTGAAATTGATCTTTCTGCTGGGTTGTTGATGATAGTTGATGGTTTGATTGTTGATTTTGTTAATTTTGTTGATGGCTGTTGACAGTGGCGTAGCCAGGAATTTAATGGAGAGGGGGTACAAATTAATGATAACATCAGTGTGTTTGGTTTGAGTTTTTTGGATTAAGTTTGTTGAAAATTGAGTTTTTTTGTTTTCTTATTTTTTTTTGTTTTTAGTGAATATTTTAAAAATTTTAAACATTTTTTTTTACTTTTTTAGATGCACTTTACTTAGATATATTTAAAAAGTAAAAATTTGTGAAAAAATATTTTTTAAAATTAATAAATACATAAAAATACAAATAATGTATAGAATTCTCTTTTTTTTTTTTTTTGTATTTTTGATATTTAGTGAATTTTTAAAAGGTTTTTTTCACAATTTTTTTTGTTTTTTAGGTATATTTATGTTAGGTATGTCTAAAAATTAAAAAAAAATTACTTAAAATATTAAAAAAATTCAGTAAAAATAAAAAAAAAAAACGGCAAACAAGAAAGTAGAATTTTCTGAAAAGTATTTTTGGAAAACTCTAACCAAGCAATTTTTTTTTTTTTTTATTTTTTTAATAAACAACAATGAGATATTACTAAACTTAAATATTAAGAGTCCATTTGGATAAATGTAAATTTTAAATTAAAGGATTTGAGATTAA
>JAPPVO010004609.1:0-44270 GCA_030407325.1 Camellia japonica
CGGGGGTATTTTAGCATCTGATGCAGGGTAGAAGAGACTGCCTTCACTTGGTGCAGCCACGGCCACCCTAAAAGTAAGTTGAAGGTTGCGGGAATGTCCAAAACATGAAAATCAACATCGTGTTGTCCTAGACCAACCTGAGTCTGAACCTGCACAGTCCCCATCACTTCTCTACTGGTATTGTCATATGCCCGAATCACCTGGGCAGTGGGTACAAAGTCTGCGGGCTGTAACCCGATTGCATATGTTGTCCTTGATGGGCACACGTTGATAACAAATCCGTGCCAACAAGAACTATTGGTATCCATTTATCTCTACACTCCACAGAGATGTAGAGTGGTTTATTATGATTTACGCCCTTAGGCGGCAGCTCCTTGTCAGTGAAAGTTAGCGTCGGGGAAGCTCCTCTCGGAAAAACCACCCTACCAGCTATTCAGGCGTGGTGTCGATTGAAAGTTTGGCTCTGTCCATTGCAGAAAGGACAGTCTGTCTACGAACTCTTGAGGCCATAAGCAGTCCCCAAAGGAGATGTCTGCTTGTATCTTCTTAAGTTGTTTCAGCATAGCCTCCTTTTCGAGTAACTTTTCTTTCTGCTCTTTGCCTCCTTATCCTTCTTGGACTCCTCTAGTTGACCTAGGTATGGGGGCTTGAAATACCGCCCACTCGCTAGTCATGTGGTCCACCTCTCCAATATACCAGGTATCATCCAACTGGTTGTTCCCGTTCTTCATCTGTTTGGGGCAAGACATAGGTCGTCATCTTCCCACCACATTCCGTCGGCCATCGACAAGCAGCTATCTGGTTCTGTTACAACTATTCTTGTGCGCATAGCACATTCTGTTCCTGTGCTCACAGCACATTCAATCCCCACAGGGGCTTTGGCCTTTCTAGCCTCTCCAGATCTTTGATCTTTCCTGCTCAAACTGTTTCAGTGCAGCCTGCTGCTCAGCATCTTGTGTTCTCTAAACTGTTCTGTTCTTGAGCAAAATTCTTAACAACGGTGCTCTCCGGCGGTCCATTCTGATCCCGGCCATTCCGGCCACTACTGATGTCCCCGTTTCTAACGGAGCCTATTCCGGCTGAGACTGCTCAACAACATCTGGCTCATCGCTGAGCCACCCAGTAACCTCTGCTGACCCTTCCATATCGAACCAGTTGACAGTCACGTCCCTGAATCCTGTTCTTCAAAGAATTACAGATTTGTAATGTCCTCCTCTAGTTCTGCAGGTCATCTACCTTGATTAGGTCCATCCTCTCGAGCTACACAAATCTCTGCCAACCGGGAGCTCCACTCTTGGTTTAGACTGATCCGTTGAAGTACTGTAACCGCTGAGTTGTACACAAAATTCGCAGACCCTCAGGCTCTGACTGATCATTCCGTCTGCCCAACAGTCGATCCAATTCTATCTTCAATAGTCACCACCACGAGTTCAGGTTGGGTTTGGGAGATGTCCAACATGCACAAGTCAGTGCTGTCAGGAATGACACCTCCGGCTTGGGTAGGTGGGAAGGGGTGATATATATGCTAGGGTCATATGACACAACCCCAGTTTGGATGAAGTTGATGCGTTTGGGAGGTGGAGCTTGGTTATGTGGTGGGAGAGGGTTGGTTGTGACATTCGGTTTCTCCGAGGCATGATTACCCTGTTGTCAATGAGATCCTGAATCTCATGACGCAATCGAAAGCACTGGTCAGTTTCGTGACCATGCTTTGGTGATAGGCGCAGTACTTTGCCGGGTTATGGGAAGGAGGAAGTTTTTCTGGTAAGGGCTGCGACTCTAGGGGTTTCAAGTGCCCTTTCTTGATCAAAACCCCCAAAGCCTTGGACAAAGGCATGTATAGTGGGGTGAAGGTTCTTTGGCCTCTGGGGGCATATCTAGTGTTTGCGAGCTACTTCCGGACACACCGGTAAAGGGTGTAGCTGCAAGGGTTTTGGGAGGGGTGGTGGTGACCATTCCCACATCTGAAGATCTGGCAGCTGCAGCACTGCTTGTGCCTGCATTTGTACTGTGGTTGAATGCCCTCTTGGGCTACTCTCTCTCATGGTCAATCAGACCTTGTTTCATTGCGTCCTCGATCTGCACCCCAATCTCATGTAGATCTACAAAGGTGGGTAGGGAGAGAATGATCATCTTTTGCATGACTTGGGCTGGAGGTTGTACACAACCATCGATCTGATCTTTGTCAACACGCCTGATGGTCATCATCGAGGCTTTAGCCCTCCAGGGGTCACAAAATCGGAGAAGCTCTCCTTTGGCTCTTGCCTAGTGGTCTCGAGATCACGAGTTGTGACCTCGATCTGTGTATTGTAGGAGTATTGAGCTATGAAGGCCTCAGCCATCTCCTTCCAACTTCTCTTAACGGAGTCCTCCAGTTTGCAACCAAATGGCCGCTACACCCGACAGAGTCTGGCCAAACAAGGAAAGCTTCTGTAATCTGGTGAGGCCCATTGGCCTTAAGATGTCTGAAAACAGCCGCAGGTGCACCATAGGATCTCCAGACCCATCAAAGCGGTCGATGTGCGGCATTTTAAACCGGTTTGGCAGCATCACGGCGAGTCGGTATATCCATCCTCTATATCTGGAATGGATTTCACACCTTGAGACTTCTTAAAAGCTTTTCTAGCTTGCTCACTTTTAACGCCGTTGGATCCACCTCGACTCAAATGGTGAATCCACTAGGTTGGTGGCGCTTTTAGACAGCTGGGGTAGGATTGGGGCGGAGCTGGCCCTGTTGGAACGTCCGTATTTTCTTGGACGTTGGCTGTTTTCCCAAGTATTGGAACTCTTGGTGGGAGGAGCTGGGTGCGAAGAGATGCTCCGGTTTGCTGCTGTAGCCTGGCAATTAACTCTGCCTGTGGGCTACTACTTCTGCTTGGCGTGAGCCACTTCTGCCTGGCGGGCAGCATCCTGCTGCATGGTTTTCATACTTTCCTGGAGCTGACGCATCATCTCTTCCAAACCTGCCATATTGTCTTGATCTAACTGAACAACCGGTATATCTGACTCTGCAGTAGAAACTGAGACCTCAGCTTGACTGTTCAAGGACCGCTGATCTGGTAACCTCTGTACTGATACACTGCGCCTTCTTGACCTCCGTCTAGCAACCGGGGGTAAAGAAAGAAACACTGCTTGTCCGTCTATAGATCCCTAGATCGATTAAGTCTTCGACCTCTAACCCAGAGTGCTCGGGAATATCTGCTTGGTCGGATGCAATTGTGCTAAACTACCTTGCAAAAAGATAAATAAAGATAATAAGGAAACAAACAACTAGCATAACGGCTTAAATAAAGACAACACACAGTTGACATGACAACACGCAGTTGGCACTTGTAAGCTGAATACTCTGTTCTCAAGCGCTGTTTACTGTGCCCAAATGGCTGCCCCAAATCTAATATCCTCGGATAAAACTGATTCCCAAGCACTGATGCCCTCAGGCCTGATACCCAGACTTGCAAACTGTTACATGCATTCCTGTAGAGACACATCTAAAAGCACATAACAAGCAAATGGAGCCAAAACACCCCTATGTTGGGGTAGGGTTTCCTTGTCCTATTTTGTCAGGGGCTAGGGTTTCACTACGCACACAGCGGTTTCAACAACCTATAACCGGATAAGCAACCTGTCCTAGTTTGGAATGGTCACTATGATTCCGACATGCACTAGGTCGAATGGTCAAAAGGGTGCCTCGGTGAAAACCGAGGTTTGTGTTCCCTCGTGGCAGAGCCCGTAACTGTCAACCTTATGCATACAGCCTCGGCAAACCATTCAGGAATAGCAAATGGCGAACACGGTGTCTTAGCGCACCAATGCAAATGCAATGCAAAGAAACACATAAGTGTAGTCAAAACAAGATATCATGAGTTCAAGTCAAGTTCTCTAAATCCCCAACAAAGTCGCCAGAAACTGTAGACGCGCTCCCGGGAACTCTCCGATATCCGCGCCTGGAGAGGGGCGGAATCTCGTTTTGTTCTGAGCTACACAGTTCGGACTCAATGTCACGGTTCTGAATCTAATCTCGCAAAGTGCAATGCAAGACCGATAAATCACCAAAGAGTCCAAATCCGGCAAATCGTTTTGGAAAACTGATTTTATAAAGAAGTGCCAAACATGGACTGCTTTGCCAGATACAGAGTCCCACCTAAATATTTTATTTTTGGGATTTAGGAAACCCTGACTCGTGCCTAAGGCCACGTGTCCGTCATCACCAAAGTTGCCTCGGCTCGGGAACTTGGGTATAGAGGGGAAGGTCATGCAATGAGCACCCCCGCTCGCCCGATCAAAAGATCGGCCTGTACTAAGCATGATATTTTGTTTTTGAAAACACATGTGCTCTTATTTCGGTTAATTAGCTAATCTTACTACGTGATGCCACAACATACAAGTATAGACTAGATCGCCTAATTTGGAACAAAACATTGCATGTTCGTTTGTGAAAATGATTTGAAGTTTGCTACTCGCAAGTAGGCTAAATCCGGGATTTTGATGAATTGTTCCAATTCAAGCAATCCAACCTTCACCCACAGGCATTCAGGCAGTTATATCACATAAGCAGTTAGCCTCATGGCAAGCATGCTTTCATGGAGTCAATAACACACATGCAGTATGCTAAAGCGTAAACACTCACAGTGTACTCCGAGCCAAAACAGAGAACTAGTTAGAAATCATGCATGATCCTAGTTCATGTTAAGATGGCTAATGCAACACATGCAAAATGCAGCTAAAATAGGCTCGGCTATCTAGAATGTCATGTGAAATGCAACTTGGTACATGTATTCAAATTGGAATTGAAATACAATGAATTAGTTGATGCGCCGAGCCCGGTGCATGCAAAACAGATGAATGATGCACCATGCAAGCATAAGGTATGCTAATTGAAATATGCCCTAAAACTAACCATCGTAAGCGGTTAAGTAAAAGGGAGAAAGAAATGGGGGTTGGAAGACATGCATCACACACAGCACGCTTATTACAACAGTTGGCCCTCTCGCGAAGGGACCAATAAAAGCTAACTAGCTAATCTAAGCTAATTAAACTAATTATTACACACAACAAAGCTAATTAACTAATCCTAGTTAACTAACTATTACAAAAAAGTTAAGCAGCTAAACGCATTAACTACTTAAATACAACCAAAGCATAAACTAGCTAAGCACATTAGCTAAGTAAAGCAGTAAAGTAGGATCCTCAGAGGGAGAAGAATGCATGCATGCCCGGTCGCCTCGTTCGGAAATCCGTCGCGATGCCCAACTTGCCTCTGTTTGCACTTTCTCAGAACCTTGCACCAAGCTCCAGAAAGCTTCTAACTCACCTTGGGGACCTGTGGGAGGGTGGCCGACAGTTGTTGCTCTTTCCAGCCACCTGCCGACCACTTTTTGCTACTGCAAACCAGAAAAAGTGGTCGGCCACTAGTTTTTCTGGCTGGCCGACCAGTTGTTGCTGCATTCTTCCAATTTGTGCAACAGAGAGCAAGAAAGGGCATGGCAATGTATTTGCAAGATATGTGTGCACAACCACCCTCCCTATCATTTCATAAGCTCAAGGAGTGTGGTTCTCGACCCTCGGGCCACCAATCACGCATTTCGATGCATGATGGCCGAGAGGCGAAGTTGCACAATTCAATATGAAAATGAATGACAAGTAAACACATAAGCCTAGAACTCTATCATGTATGATCAAGAGCGTCGGCGACGAGAATTGAGGCACGTTTCATCACTTTAAGTATGAAACGTCCCTCGTTTCTCGTGTTTGGACTAACACCTATTCCAAACAAAATGCAACACAAAACATGGCATACACAATGGACATGCAATGCAACTTAAGCATGCAAACATCTAATGCAAGTGGCATGCAACCATGCGAGGGACAAGCATGCAAACATGCAATTAACATACTAGCATACACAATGCGAATGAACTACATGGCATACACAATGCTCATGACAACTAGCATACACAATGCAAATGGAAACTAGCATACACAATGCAATGACTAACATGGCATACTCAATGCAATATGATCATGGCATACAAATGGAATCAAGAGCATAGCATGCACAATGCAAACAACAACATAACATGCAGATGCGATGTAACATGGCATACACAATGCTCAATGGACTTAAACTAATGTGGGTAGACCTCAGCCATGCCAAAACAGGGCCATAACCCAAAATAAAGGCACAAAATACAAAGCATGCATGCACAATGCATTGGCCAACCAACTAGGCCTAAGAGCACAACCCTCAAGGCGTCAAGGAGTGATAAATGCGGAAGTGTAACAACACTAAATGCACTGAATTAAGTAAGAAATGATGCCAAATCATTCAAACAAACACAAGTATAGCATGCAAAGGTCCTAAAGCTGAAGGCTAATAAAGAGGACTACAAAGGAGGCATGCAATACATGGCAAATATGCATGAACCAACCATGGACAAGCTGAAATAGGTCAAGACAATGACCAAAACATGCTAAGTTAGGGACTCAAAGGCCTAGGCAAGATGGCATACATGCTAGGCCATAAGTAAGGCAACAATGCACAACACTTAAAGGCATTCAAAGCATGAAAGAAGTGGGAACATGGCAATGTATAAGCTCTGAAATGAAGTATTAAATGATGCCAAATCATCTAAATAGCTCAAAGATAGCATGCATGAGTCACCAAAACACAAAGCTAGCAAGGCCAATTGCACTACAGCTATACAAAGCATGAAGGATATGCAAGGCAACCCAAAACAGTCCTAGAACATGTCAAAATGATACTAAAACATGCATGGAAGGAACCAAAACAAGCTAGCATGAAGGGCATAAGGCATGATGCAACAAGGCAAATAAGGTGGATTACACTACACCTATTAAGACCAAGCATGGGATGACTTAACCAAAAAAATAGAGTTATATCATGGCAAGATAACCCAAAAACACATTGAAATGATGGCTCGCAAGCTTAGGCATGAAGGCATACGCAATGATTCATGTTAAGGCATAAAGGGGCAAACCCTCCAACGCATTGAATGAGTGATAAATGCAAGTGCATGAGCATGAAACATGGACTGAAATCACATAATAAATGATGCCAAATCATTCAAATAGTCCAAGAATGCATGCTAGTGGACTTGGTGCACAAAGCTAACAAGCTAGATTGAACCATGGCTATACAAAGCAAGTCATGCATGGCCAAAAAAACCAAAATCAGAGCTAGAGCATGCTAAAACATGGACAAAAGCTTCTTGAAGTTAAGCCAAAAGCATGCTAGAATGACATGTTAAAGCATGATGCATGTTAGGCTAATTTATGGAAATGCACTACAAGTGCATGGAGCATGCAAAGGCCAACCAAACCAAACCCTAACAAGGTATGACATGGAAAATAATCCCAAAAACATGCTGAAATGGACACAAAAACAAGCTAGAATGACATGCTACTTCATGAAGCATACAAGACTAGTTTATGAGATTTACACTAAAGTGTATTAGGCATGCATGGAGTGACCAAACCAAGTAAAAAAGTGGCATGCCTCAGCAAAATAAGCCCAAATACAAGCTAAGATATGGCCAACATAAACTTAACAAACATGCTCACACATGAGGCATTCAAGACAAGTATTGAAGACACAAGGAGAGGGGATGACCCTCTCCTTTTTGGGACCCCAAAACACCATCCCACCACTGAAATTCCTCTGGATTTCAGTGGTGAGAAGGCCAAAACAAGGTGGTCCCAAAAGCTTAAAAAGAAGGCACAAAAGCAAGGCCAAACAAGCCTAAGAGGGGGTAAACAACCCCAAACACAAAAGTGACCTTAAACAAAGATCTTAAGGACTGAAAAATAGAACTTTTTGTAGTTAAGAGTTAAGCTTAAAACAGCATGCAAGTAGGGCTAAAAGCTTAAGCAAAAATGGGGGTTTAAAAGGTTAAAGGCTCACCCTTGAAACCACCTTCAAAGCTGCAACTCCAGCAGCTTCTTTAAGCTCAAACCAGTCCAAGAACTCCAAAAACAACTTCAAGGGACCTCAGCTCCAAAATATGGTGTTTGAGTGTGTGTTTGTGTACAAAAGTGAGACAAAATGACACTTTAAGCACAAAAATGAAGCAAAGAGAGAGAGATATAGAGATAAAGGTGTATCTATCCTCTCTAACTCCAAAAGCTGAACCTGGAGGAGGGAGGGGGAGCCTCCCTCTTATAGAGAGCAAAAGCACAAGCTTCTTGAAGAAGCTAAGGCTCAAGGCCATCCCTCCATACAGTGTATGGAGGATGGTTCTTGTGCTCTCCAGCTGTGACAGCTAGCCAAAAATATCTCCAAAAAGGTGACAAAAAGCAGCCGACCACTTGAGTGGTGGCCAGCTACTTTAAGTGGTCGGCCGACCACTATAGTGGTCTCCCAAGAAGACAACTGGTGGCCATGGTGGGAGATGGTCAGCAGCATGAAAACAAGCAAATGTGGGGTGGCCGCCAGAAAAGGTGGCCAAAGACCAAGCAAACCAGTTTCCCGACCAGAATGGCGGGAAGAAAAGTGGTCTCCAAGGGAAAGAACTGGTTCCCACCCTTGTACCACCTCCAAACAAGGAAAACAAGGTTTGTACCAAAAACAAACAAAACGGATGCAAGACGAAAGTTCGGGAGGCAAAGCGCGCAGCCGGGAGCCTCGAAAACTAGCTGACGGACCAAAAGTGGTTTACGACCACAAAAGTGGTCTCCCAAACCACAGTGGCCCTCTAGGCCAAGGAAACAAGGTGTGGTTCAAAAACCACGCCAAACGGAGAACTTAAGCGTCCCGAGACAAGGCGTGCGACCGAAGGCTCCGAAAACCGAAAACTGGTCTCCAAACGAGAAAAGTGGTCTCGACCACAAAAAGTGGTCTACGACCACAAAAGAGTGGTCTAAAGACCTTTTCTTCCCTCAGGCAAGGAAAACAAGGCTTGGTCCGTAAACCGAGCCGAAGCACAAAGAGTTCAGAGGCTCGGAGGCAAGGCTTTCAGCCAAAACTCCGAAACTCGAAACGAGCACAACATGCGCAATCACCGAGCGCTCAATCGATGACGTCTGAGTCTTAAGGTCGGTCAAAAATGGGGTGTCTATAGCGACCATCCACCATAGTATTGTTAGATATTTCGAGGCATCATGAAAAATTTGGAGACATCTCTTCATAGAGGTAGATCCCCTCCGGTCCAAAATTTGGATTGGAGGATGCTATTTGGATTTGTGGAGTTCAACATGGATGCTGTTTTAATGATCGAAATTGTTCATTTGTCGAGCACTATATGTATTTCATTCACACAAAAAATTAGGTTGATCCGATAATCGTATCATATTTAATTATTAACACATTTGTGTTAATGGTAAACATGATTTTGAAAATAAATTATTAACACAATTGTGATCTGATCAAGTGATTATCAATATTAAAGGGTTATTTGGGATGATCTAAATAAGTGCACTTTTTGACTTTTTATGAAATATGGGTTGCATTTGAGTTGGATTTGAAGTGATGTGTTAGAAAGGTGATGTGGCTTAAATAAAATGATGTGACTTAAATAGGATTGTAACTTTTTGGCTTTTTTCAAACATGCCAAACCAAGCCTAAATCAGCGTGATGTTTTGCATGGTTAAAGTACTCGACGATCGATGGACCCTACACATTGAATAGTTTAGATCATCGATGTAGACTTGCGTGGTAGCCCAAACAGTACTCTCCATTTGATTTTCCCAACTAGAGAGAAGCTTCTCCCTTTAACAAAAATATCAAACAGATAATATGTCAAAAAGGAATATTACACCTCATTTTTCAAAAGATTATGCGATGGTATTGAAGCCATACTTCACATTATTTATTACATGTGATGTGCTAACAAATAATTAAAAAAAAATTTCGGTGCCAACCTAATTTGAATCGTTCAGTTTTGTTTTAATATTTTCTGCACTCACATTCTTTATTAATGTTCATCATTCGCTATATTCTTTGACTTTCATCAGAAAATATTTTTTTTACTAATACAGGAAATAATTTATTACATAACACTTGTCATATTCTTTCTTAAAATAACACAAAAATGCTAATTTTTTATGGTTTTAACCCTTAAAAAATATAAAGTAAAAGATTACATGAATTTTTCTTTTTTAGTACACTAGATAATTTTGTCTCAGTTCACTTAACCTTTGTTTGAAATATGGGTTGACTTTTTGACTTTTTAACTTTTTTAACCTGAGGTTAAAAAGCTTCGTTTGGGATGAATTTTTTTTAATTTTTTTTTTACTTTTATAAGAGAAAAAAATAAAATAATTATGATTTGAATGTGATATTTTATTTTATTAATTTTTTAAGTTATTTTATTTTTTTATAACTAAAATAACTAAAGTAGCCTAGGCCAAACATAATCTTAAAGTACATAGCACCAATTCACAATTGGATCTCAGTACCAATTATAACTAAAAAGTATCTCACCTTGTTGTCTTTACATAATTATTATCTCGCCTTGTCGTCTTCCTATCATCCGTCCTATATAAACCCTACATTAGACATGAATTTCAGAGATAAGAGGAAGTAAAAGTAATCTCTCTGTCTCTCTCTCAAACTTTGTAAAGTTTTTAGAAAGGTCTCTCTCACCTAATCTGTAACTTTTTGTGTTTGGTTAATAAATTTAAGGAATAATTTGGAATGAAAAAAAAAATGTAAGTAAAATATAAATGAAATATAATTATATTTCACTTACGTTTCACATATCTTTTTTTAATTGTTTTTCAAAAATTCCTTCCAAAATCTATAAATCAAATACAACCATAGAGGCGTGGGGTGGGAGGATACATATTCCATCCATTTTATTAGTATTTGTATCTATTCTTCTTGGATTAATTTAAGTTATTCTTTGAATATACATTTAATTCATCATATCCTTTTTATTTGTTTAGGTGTTGGGGAATTGATTCAAGAGTGGATATGGGACATTATTGCTTTGGGAAGGTACTCTCTCACATAGATATTACCCACACCTTGGAGATACCAAGCACGGTAAATTATTTACCTGGTCACAACAATGCCAACATGGTTGTGTGGGATAATGGTGGAAGACCTTGGAACCTTCACATGATAATAAGGAGAAATTAGAGAAAGGCCTTGAGACAAAAAGAATGGCTTCATTTAGTAAGAGAAAATAAACTGGAGGAGGGTGAAACAGTGAGGTTTTACTACATTCCTGCTCGCAATTCATACTCTGTGGAATTTGAAGGCCCTAACTGCGTCCAGGCTCTGCAGCTTTTTCCTTTTAACTAAGACAAGGACTCAAGGAGGGACCTGCAACAAGAAGAACATGTTTTTATTTAGAATAAGTTTATGTAACATGATGTATGTGTGCTTTTTTCTACTTCTTTTTTTTTTTTAAATAAATAAATAAATAAATAATCCAAGTGCATGGAAGATCGATGTCAATTCTTGTTGATGAGTCCAACCAATTACTATATTATCAATCAATGAATCTGTTTATGTTTCCTTTCTGTTATCATATAATGAAACAGGAACTGAGTTGGAAGCTCGAAGAACAAAGGAGGCATCATTACTGTTGAGCTCAGGCATGCAAGGTGGTTTAGAACAAAGGTCAGAAGATTGTGAAAGTCGAAAGGATGATCATCTGATGGATTTGGGTGGGCCTATAAAAAGTCTGAGTGGAAATGAATTAGCTAGGCCTGGGACTAATTTGGAAGTGGTATTTGATAAAGCCCATATAGTAGATGTAGGTATTGGGCCAGCTCTTATTAATGAGGTTTGTGTTAATCCAGTCCAGCTGGAGGCATCAGGTGTGCAGTTCAATGGGCCAAGAGAAGTAGCCTATTTGGAGATTTGTTCGACTCATGGCCCAGATTATGTAAGCCAAAGCCAAGATGAAAATGGGGATTTAAATGGTGACCAAATTCAGTTAAGGAATAAAAAGAAAGATCATGGAGGTGGGAGTGGTGGGAAGTGCGGGGGGCTACTGTGTATCTGGAATATTGAGATTTTTGTGTTAAAGAATTGCTGCTACTCTAGAAGTTTCATTCTATTAGAAGGTACTATTCATCTTAGAATTGAATGTGCAATTGGTAATATTTATGCACCTAGTGAAGTGGTAGGTAGGAGGAATTTATGGGGTGTGTTGAGTACTCTAAAAAGCACATTCCCTAAACCTTGGTGTTTAGGAGGGGATTTTAATGAGATCGGATCAATAGGGAAAAGAAAGGGCTGTGTAAGAAAGGACAGAGGCATGTTTGATTTTGTTAATAATTTGGGACTGATAGACACTCCAATGCTAGGTAGGCAATACACATGGGGAAATTCTCAAAGCTGGAGTCGGATTGATAGGTTCTTGATGAATTCGAAGTGGCTGGAGTGGTTTAAATTTAAATTATGGGGGTTACGTAGATTGCTCTCAAATCATAGTCTCATTTTATTAATGGAGGATGAAAGAAATTGGGGTCCTAAACCTTTCAGATTCATAAATGCTTGGGTTCTTCATCATGAGTTTCTAAAAGAAGTTAGAAGAGTATGGGAGACTACAAAAGTGAAGGGATGGGTTGGATATGTTATCATGGCAAAACTAAGAGCACTGAAGCTGGCTTTAAAAAAATGGAATGTTGAAGTATTTGGGAACATGGATTCTAAGTTGAAAGAGGTTGAAGAGAAGCTAGGGGTTTTTTCAAGAAGGTTGATCACAACCAAGCATTGGAATGTCTGGAATTTGAGTTTACAGAGGCAAAAGTGTAAAAAATTATAAAAGATTGTGATAAAGCCCTAGGTCCAAATGGGTGGCTGGAGGTTTATAAAGGGGGACATTTATGATCTTTATGAAGGAGTTTCATAGTAATGGTAGGCAAGGGTATGGAGTGAATTGCTCCTTCATTACCTTTAATCCAAATAAAGATAACCCTGATTTTATTTCAGATTATAGGCCAATTAGTTTGGTAAATTCCTCATATAAGGTGTTGTCCAAAGTATTGGCAAACAGATTCAAGTTAGTCTTGCCTAATGTGATTGGTAAGGTCCAATCGGCTTTCTTGGGAGGGAGGAATATCTTGGATGTGGTGGTAATAGCAAATGAGGTAGTGGACTGGTGGAAGAAATCAAAAAAGAAGGGAATTATTTTAAAACTTGGTTTTGACAAAGCCTACGATTCGGTTAATTGAAATTTTCTGTTAAAGATGTTGGAAAGTTTTGGCTTTGGTCCAAAATGGGTGGTGTAGACACCCCATTTTTGACCGTCCTCAAGACTTGGACGTCACCATTCGAACACTCGGTGATCATCCATGTTTGCGTTCGTCTTGAGTTCCCAGAGGTCTCGGTCACGCGCGTCTTGTCTCAGGATCTTTCGACTCGACTGTTTTGTGTCTGGTTTTGCACCAAACACTTGTGTTTTGCCTTAGAGGGGCAGGGAATGGCTTGTGGGCCATCCCCACACTCCACCGGCCATGACTTGAGGCCACCGGCTGTGTTTTGTTGCCACCGGCCAAATGTTTGGCCGGCTGGCACTATGGATGGCCGGTCGGCTATATTTTTTTGGTCAATTGCATTTTTGGCCGGCCGACTACTGTGCATCTGCTTTTGTAGATATTTTCATGCAGCTGGCATGCACTTGGCTCCCCTCCATACACGTGTATAGAGGGATCTCCCTCTTGGCTAGCTTGTCTTGTAAGCTTGCAAGATTGAGCTCTATAAGAGGGAGCCTCTTCTCCCTCCATTAGGGTTGAAAAAAAAGAGAGTCCAGAAGAGCTCTAAGTTAGGGTTAGGTCTTGTGTATCTATTCCTATCTCTATCTTCCTTTCTTTTTGCCTTAAGGTGTTTTGTGCTTAGTTTTGCACACAAACACCTAGAGTTACACCTTCCTTGAGCTATTGAGGTACTAAGGAGCTATTTTCAGAGGTTTTGAGCTAAGGAAAGTAGCTGGAACTCCATCCTTAAAGGGGTCTACAAGGGTAAGATTTTTGTCCATTTTTACCTCATTTTTGCACACTCTTTTTGCCTATCTTGCAACTGTTTTTAGGCTTTGCATATAACACATAAAAGTTCTGTTTTTGAGTCCTTTAAATAGTTGTTTAAGGGTGTTTTAAGTTTTAGGGTTGTTTGACCCCTCTTAAGGCTTGTTTGGCCATTGTTTTGTGCCATTTTGGTTGAGCTCCGGGACCATTGTGTTTGGGCCTTCTCACCACTGAAATCTTGAGGGATTTCAGAGGTGAGGATGGTGCCTTGAGATCCTAAGAAGGAGAGGGCCACCCCCTCTCCTTGTTGTCCTTGAAAAGGGTTATTTTTGCCCCTTGAGCGAGCATCTAATTTAAGTGTATGTTGACCATGCCTTAACTGATTTTTGTGCTTATTATGTCATGATTTAGCACTGTTTTGAATTGGTTTTGGTACACCATGCTTGCTTAGCATACATTCCTTGTAATGCCATGTTTAGGTCTTAACATGCTTTAGGTTTTGATTCTTGTTCTAGCATGATTTTGGCCAAGCTTTGTGAAGCTTTTGTGTTTGTTTTAGCATGCTTAAGCTTTGTTTTTGGTTGTTTTGGTCGACCATCACATGCTTAGTATAGCCACCTTGCATTTTGGCTTGTTAGCCTTAGGTGTGTGAGTGTGTAGCATGCATTACTTGTATTGTTTCAGTGGTTTGGAACCACTTACCATGTTATTTCAGTCCTTATAACACGCTTGCATGTTTGAATTTAATGCTCCTTTGATGCTTTAAGAGGTTGTGTTGTATGCTCCATGTTTAAGCATTTGTGCATGCCTCCATGTGTAGATCATTTAGATGCCATCTAGGTGGTTTTTGGGGCTTGCCTTAACATGATTTGGGACTGTTTTGATCCATTTTGGTCATTTGCTTCATATGTCTTATGATCATGCGTTAAATACTTGGACCAATTACATGCTATGCTTGTCTTGTCTGCTTGATTTGGCATCATCTTTGACATGATTTTCAGAGCTTACATTGCATGCTAATTGTTCATGTTTAGGCTCTTTTAAGTGTGCTTAAAGGTTGCTTGCTTGATGCTTAAATGTTGGCCTATTTGCATGCATGTTTGTGTGCACATTAGCCTTCATTTCCTTAGGAGCATTTGGCCACTGTTTTAGGCTTGTTTGAGAGCTGCCTAATTTAGTTCAAGTCCATCCTTTGCTTGTTTGCATGCTCACCTTGTACGTTTGCTTGCATACTAGCATGCTTGTTTGCATTGCCATGGTGCACACTTAGCCTCCATGACTAGGTTGCATCCCATTGGCATGCATGCTTCACCTCTTGAGTTGAGCATGATAGAGGTTGAGCCCCTTTGTTTGATTATGTGCATTGCATTCCATATCAAAATGCACACTTGGTTACTTGGGCCATCATGCATGGAAATGCGTGATTAGTGGTCCGAGGATCGAGGCCCATCATCCTTTGAGTCATACATATGATAAGGAGTGTGGTTGGTGCATACATTGCTTGAAATGCATTGCCATGCCTTGTTTTGCCCTCTGTTGCTGTCAACACAGATTCTGCAAGAAGATTTGGCTGGCCAGCCATCTTCAGTGCCGACCGGCCATCCATAAGTGGCCGATGGATTCATTTGTGGCCAGTGACCATTCTTCATGGCCGGTGGCCATTCCTCCTAGCCGGTGGTGTTCCACAGTGTGCAGAGAGCATATCCTGGGACTTGTGCAGTCTTCAGAGGGGTAGGGCAGTCAAAGCAGAGGCATCTTGTGCATGGCAGTGACTTCCGAGCAGAACCGAGCGCGCATGCATTGGACCCTCTTCCCGAGGCTGCTGTTTATTGCTTAATTAGATTAGTTAATTTGCTTAGCTAATTTAATTGGTCTGTAATATTTAATTAGCTTGTAGGTTAATTAAATTGTATTATTCTTTCGGTCCCTCTGAGCGAGGGCAAATTTGTAATTAGTGTGGGTGCGTGTGTGCATGTCTTCCAATTCCCACTTCTTTCTCCCTTTTACTTACCTGCTTTGATGGTTAGTATTAGGGCATATTTAATTTAGCATACCTTATGCTATGCATGTGTGCATCATTCATCAGTATTGCATACACCGGGCTCGGCGCATCATGCTAACTGCATAAGTATTTCAAATCTAACTTGAATACATGCTATCTGTGCATTTTCGCATGTCATTCTTAGATTAGCCGAGCCTATTCTAGTGACATTTTGTATGCGATGCATTAGGCATTAAACATGGACTTGGATCATGCATTGATTGCTAACATGTTCTTTGTTTTGGCTCGGAGTATGATGTAAGTATTTTATGCTTTAGCATTTCGCATAAGTGTGAATGTTAACATGACAGCATGCTTACCATGTGGCTAGATGTTTATGTGATATAAACTGCCTGAATGCTTGTGGGTGAAGGTTGGATCGTTTGAGTTGGAACAACTCATTGAAATCCGTATTTTAGCATACTTGTGAGTAGCAAATTCCAAAGCGTTTTCCAAACAAACGGATATGCAATGCTTCGTTCCAATTTAGGCGATTTGGTCTATATTGTTTGCTGCGCGCATAACATAGTGGCCTTGTTTGGTTTGTGTTTCTCAAAAAATTTTGGGAAAAATTCTCTACAAATAAGTTTTCAAAAGTAATCAAACCAAACAAATTTTCCCAAAATTTTTTTCTAAAACTTGTTTGGTTTACAAGTTTTCCAAATAAATCTCTCTCTCATACACATCAAATCAATCACTTTTTCCAAAACTCTCTCTCAAAATAATTTTTCAAAACATCTTTTCAAATAAAACCAAACCAAACAAATTTTCGTACTTTTTATCTCAAAACATATTTCTCAAATACAAACCAAACAAGCCCAGTAATTCTAGGCTAATAACCAGAATAAGAACGCATAATGTTCTCAAAACAAGATATCACGGTTAGTAGAGGCCGATTTTCGAATCGGGCGAGAGGGGGTGCTCATAGCTGACCTTCCCCAATCGTACCCAAGTTCTCGAGCCGAGGCAACTTTGGTGATGACGGACACGTGGCCTTTGGCACCGAGTCAGGGTTTCCTAAATTTCTCCATTAAAAATATTTAGGTGGCGACTCTGTATCTGGCAAAGTAATCCATATTTGGCACTTCTTTCAAAAAAATCTGTTTTCTCAAAACGATTTGCCGGATTTGGACTCTTTGGTTCAGGATTAAGAATCGTGACAAAACGAGTCCGAACTGTGTGGCAGCATAAGTCCCTCCCCCGGGGCGCGTCCACAGTTTCTGGCAACTCTGCTGGGGAATTTAGAGAGCTTGACTCGAACTCGTGATATCCTGTTTTGACTACACTTATGTGTTTCTTTGCATTACATGTGCATTGGTGCGCCTAGGACACCATGTTGGCCATCTGCTATTCCTGAGCGGTTTGTCGGAGGCTTGACTTTGTCAAAGCATGCCACAAGGCTGACCGGTTGCGGGCTCTGCCAGTATGGGAACACAAACCCCGGTTTTACTGGGGCACCCTTTTCGACCATTCGACCTAGTGCATGTAGGAATCCATAGTGACCATTCCAAACTAGGACAGGTTGCTTACCCGATATAGGTTGTTTGAAACCGCTGTGTGCGTAGTAAAACCCTAGCTCCTGACAAAAGTAGGACAGGGAAACCCTACCCCAACATAGGGGTGTTTTGGCTCTTTTTTTACTTGCTATGTGCTTTTAGAGTGTATCTCTACAGGAACATGCATATCAGTTTGCAAGTTTGAGTATTAGGCCTGAGGGCACCAATATCAGTATTTGTGAGAATTAGTTATACCTATGGATATCTGATTCAGTGTTTTGGGGCAGTGATTTTGGGGAACAGTGGTCAGCAGTAGAGTACAGTTGTTCGGCTACACCTGTGATTGATCTGTTTGGGTTGAAATGCTGCTTATTTTTCCTTTCAGTTCAGAGAGCTGATACAGAATAGTCAGTGTTCCCCCTTGCTGAGGCAAGACAGATATCTGATCCGTCAGTCACCGTTCAGTACAGCGGACTTATGATGACGCAGAATTCGGAGGAAATCGTGGTTATGACAGCCGCATTAGATCAAGGGATCACCCTGCAAAGTGAAACCAATGTTGATGTGCCGCATCCACCCAAGTCGCCTGCTGCGCACCCGGTCTGGACCCCCTAGTTGTATCAGGCTCGTGAGCCCACCACATTCGAATTGATGGGGATGATAGGTGACCTCTAGAGGTCCGTGGCGGATCTTGCTTACGGGATGTCGACTTCGCCACTAGCTGCACCATATACCGGGAATTTTGTACCCTAGGAGCCCCCACTGTTGGGACGAATTGTGATTGAACTTAGCCAACCTGAGGTTGCCTCCAACTACGGCAATAATGTGTCAACATCAACCCAAACCCTCGATCAGGCTGAGGCCAGGGGCAAGGAAAAATGAAGGCAGATGTCGATCCCATTGAACAACTGCTGTGGGCAGTCGAGGCTTTGAAAGCCGGGGGTATGAGTAAACAGCAAGTATCCTCAGTTATGACCAAGGTTGTGGGTGATGTTTTTCCCACTCCAATCGAAAGTAGTTCGAGCTAGGTAGAAAATTGGGATAGGCCCCGTCATGCCAGAGCAGTTCCTTCCACTCCCAACCCTGCACTTGGGAAAGATCAGAAGGTCAAGGCAATGCCTGCTGACCCTTTTGCTAGTGCGTCTAGCAAGAATACTCAAACTTCAAAGTACCTGCCCTGAGGGCGCAGGGTCTTTCACGCTCTTTACATGCCATTGTCTAAGGCACTCTAGATCCTGGCTGAAAGAGGGCATTTTAAACCCTTGGAGCCTCGGCCTCTCCCGAAGAATCTCCCTCTCATACATGATGCCGCTTTGTACTGCGCGTACCACTAGCAAACCGGTCATGCTACCGATAATTTTTTTCGCCTCCGTCATTAGGTGCAGGATTTGATTGACAACGAGGTTATCCTCCCGCCCACCTCAGCCAAGTCCGTTACTACCCAGCTATTGGATTTTGAGGATACTGATACTGCGAGTATGTAGTCGGGGAGTGAACCACCTGCGGGCAGCACCCGGTGTATTTTGGATGTGGCGTCTGGCATGCATTTTTGGAGCATCTGCGAATGCTAGTTTTGTGAAATCTGGCTTGGGTGTTGAGTCAGCCTTTTGTTTTGTTTTGAGTCTGTCTCATTATCGTGAGTCAGTCCTTTTTGCTTAAGAGTCTGTCTTGTTGTAGCGAGTCGACCCCTTTGTATAGAATACCAGGCGATTCCGGGGTTGTTGCCTCGAACACCATTTTGTTTCGCAATTACTCCTTTTGCTTTCTTTTTGAGTCTGTCTCTGCTGTGGAGCCAGTGGCAACCAGGAAGTTTGAATGAAACAGCTGCGGCTATCGTGTTTCCATGCTTATTGCTTATTTTGAGCTAGTTGTGCCAGAGGATTTGAATGGAACGACCGTGCATTCCACCTGCTCTTTTGTGCCCTGAAAATCATTGTTCCTGTATTTATACCTGTTCCTTTTGGTCCTTGGGGCCAGGGCCTACTTTTTAATCATTGTCCTATCTATTATTCGGCTCAAAGGGTCTACACTTATTCGGCACATATATTATATTCGGCTTTCCATTCTCATAGGATACAGCTGATTAATATTAGTCTTCCAATGGTACGCACCTTCTGATTTTTCCATATATTCGGCTTCCATAATTGCTATCCGAACTCTCCATTGACGGTAGTTAATCGGCGTGTTTGGTCTTGAATTGGAAAAGTTAAAATAGGTCAGGCGGCTTCGCGTACCCCAATACAGATGTCAGAATACGCACACCTTTTCGGTCATCATTACACTTTCCCACCTCATTCATGCGTCTCGCATTTATTGTGATTTGAAATTTCAGTCCTTTCGAATGCATATTTCATTGAGTATTTGAGACTCTTGGACCGCCAGCGGATATCCCTTCTCTGACTCGCATTTTCTGCAACTCTTCTCCGTCTACCCTCGTCCCCCTTGCTCCTCGTAAGTCTTCTTCTCTTTTCTTTGCAATCTTACTTTCTGTTTGTTATTTAATTTTGGCGAACCCTTTATTCCCCGCGAAAATGGCTAAACACTTAAAAAACCTCCTTTCTGAGGGTCGTGTCTCTGGATTCCGGCGACACTTTCCATCCCCGACGATGTTCATCTATCTCTAGTGACGGACAATACTCTGGATATGGAGAGAGAGGATCGAAATTCAATAGTCTTTCCTCTCCTATCCATTGCAGAGGGCGGGGTCTGTTTTTCCCTACATCCATTCCTTAGGGCCGTCTTCCGCTATTGGGGTCTGATTCCTTCTCAGCCCAATGTGAACTTTTTTCGAATCGTAATGGGGATCGTAGAGTTGAACCAGCGCCTTAGGATCGATCTTGGCATTCTGGCCATTCGACACTGCTATGCTTTAGCCAAATCTTTCGGTCGGCTTGGGCGGTACTTTCTTAGGGCCAAGGATACTAACCATCATTTGGTAACCATGCTTGCTAGTTCTGGTAAGCGTGTGGATGACGTAATGGTCAATGTCCGAGGGAACTGGGAATTTGGCGAAGGTGAGGGTCGCCTAGACCCTATTCCCACATGGAGGGGTGAACCAAGTTGCCGTGTGTCTCTTTGCATTTATTGAACTTTTCTTTTACTCAGCCTTCTCTCTGTGTCTAACCCTTTGTCTTTGCAGGCAGTAAATTGAAGAAGATTTTGGTTTCTACTGACGACGCAGTCCTTGCACAGATTGCGACTGCACTCGGATACTTCGGTCGTCCAAACGTACAGAAGCAAGGGAGAGCGGCCCACATACTTCTTCGATACGAGCCTACTTATACTACTTTTTCAGCCGCTGACAACATTCCGATTCCATCCGGCGATCAACACCTTGTGGCTCTTATCTTCCCTAGCTTCAAGAGCCTTAGGCAAGTTGGTCTCGAAGCTTTTGATTCGGGGCAAGACGTGGAGCCGATGGTAGAGGTAGTCACCAAACCAGCCAGAGAGTTCGCTGAGGAGGCCGAAGAGGTTGATGAGGCCCTAAACTCGGCGTTTGAGGCAGCTAGACTTAGTCAACCTACCTCGCCGTCCACTTCGAGTCGGGCGAAGTTTTCTCCTGGAGATATTTTTGGAAGTTTGGGAGACCTACTCGGCGATTTTTTTGAAGGTATGGCTGGGGAAAACCTGACGCAGATGGCTCAAAAGAAAAATGCCGAGCGAATGGCCACCCGAAAAAAGGCCGAGGCCGCCTGTTCTGGACCTGCCTTGATTGTCTTTCAAACCTGTTATTGAAGAGCCGGCTCAGATTGTTGCGGCCGAAACGGCGAAAGAGGTTGAACAACCGGTCATTGAAGAACGGTTGATTCCGGAAGAGCGGGCAAAAAGCGTAGCGCCGAGGGAGAGGCCGGTTCAGAAGATAGTCCTACTGACAAAAGGCCTCGCTTAGAAGAGTCGGACGTGGTAGTTCCTTTCATTGTTTAGCCAAAGATCAGAGACACGTCAATTTCCTCTAACGCATCCATCATTACCGACCCAGTGATAGCCATGAGCCTGGCGGCTTCAGTCTCCCTGCCAGCTGATAAGGCATTCTTTCATGCCGTGCCGGATTTGGTGGCCGTAGCCCTATCTGCGCAGTCGGCCCTTTTAGTAGGTGAACTTGACTTGTTTTGATTTTGGTTGCCTATGGCATCTAACGATCCCAACTCGTTTTGCAGACGGTCGGCAAGATCACCGACTTGGGCCGCCGCCTACACGATGCCCTTGAGAAGATTGACCGTTTGTAGTCAGAAGTGGGCGATCAAAAGAGCAGGGTCGAGGAGTTTGAGATGATGAGAGCCGCGATGGAGACTGCGCGAGCCAAAGCCAAAGTAGAAAGGGCTCGGACTGCCGATCATCTCTGTTCTGATACCGAAGATAGGGCGAACGCGAGCAAAGAATCGCTTAGGCTAGCCGAGGAGGCGCTTAACAAGATGGAGACTGAGTTAGCAGAGTTGAAGGCGACTAAGGAAAAGGCAGAATCTGAGGCTTCTGCCGCATTCGAAGCAGTAAAAGGCGCCGCCTTTGAGGAATATGTAGGTGAAGTCCCCAAGTTTGAGAATCGGGGGTTCAAACATGGGTGGCTCAAGGCCCTTGATGCCGCTGGGGTTAAATTGGCCTTGCCAATTCCTTATGAATAGGTGGACGTTGAGCCACTTGAGTCTGACCCCGAGGATTGATCTGGGAGTCATTCGAATTTTTATGAAATGCTTTCCCTTTTAATGTATGTTTTTGTTTTAAGGACTTTTGTTGGTTCTGAGTAGTTTTCATGTATAAATTGGTTACTGTCTGTGCTCAATTTATTAATGAAAATTATCTTGTCGTTTCACTACTACTTATGTGCAGTTTGTGATGTTATGTTGGTGAAGAATTTTTGCCTTTCACTACTTTAGATAGAATGATTACTCTATTGAGCTTTCTACGATTGAATATCTTGGCAATATTGACTTATCATTCGTATGCCGAATAGTTCGTGGTTATATATGCTGAAACGATTCATGGGCCGGTTGGGGCACTTAATCCGAATAGATTGATTAATTTGCCCTTGCCCCAGGCGGTGTATGATCATTCGGGCGCCGGATGAGACGAACTTGAAGTTTTGAAGTCGATTCATGGGCACTACTTTAGATAGAATGATTACTCTGTTGAGCTTTCTACGATTGAATATACTGGCAATATTGACTTATCATTCGTATGCCGAATAGTTCGTTGGGTGTTATGCTGAAACGATTCATGGGCCATCTGGGGTATGTAATCCGATAGATTGATTAATCTGCCCTTGCCCCAGGTGGTGCATGATCATTCAGGCGCCGGATGAGACGAACTTAGGAGTTTTGAAGTCGATTCATGGGTCGGCTGGGGCACTTAAGCCGAATATATTGATAGATTAATCTGCCTTTGCCCCAGGCAGTGCATGATCATTCGGGCGTCGGATAAGACGAACTTAGGAGTTTTGAAGTCGATTCATGGGCCGGCTGGGGCACTTAAGCCGAATATATTGATAGATTAATCTGCCCTTGCCCCAGGCGGTGCATGATCATTCGGGCGCCAGATGAGACGAACTTAGGAGTTTTGAAGTCGATTCATGGGCTAGCTGGGGCACTTAAGCCGAATATATTGATAGATCTATCTGCCATTGCCCCAGGTGGGTCGATCCAGTCGGCGCCGGGCGATTGAGGTTTTCACAATTAATGAGATTGCCTCGAGGGTGCTGCCTCTGTAAAGGATAAATGATTAAAGGTACAATTTTTATGAGCACAGCAAGCAACTGATTCCAGCTTTTGAAGGTATCGTGTGAATGTCAAAAAGACTCTTCTTTAATAGCAGAGGGGAAGCGATGACGCTAGCTGAGCTGGGTGAAGACATGAATCGAGATGGTGACCCTTCCCGTATAAGGAGTAGGAGTTCTAGGGATCGAGAGAGGCGTCAGTCTCCTTGACGTCGAAGCAGGTCACCCAGGCGGGACAAGCAATCGTAGGGCAGATCTTCTCAACCTCGAGTCGAGAGGGGATCTGATGCGAATCCATGCCTATTAAGCTTTGTGGTATTTGTGGGGAATAGACCCATGACAGAGGCGGACTCGATCGTTCGAGACCCAAATGTAGCGGTCGAGTTTGCTCGACAAATTTTTCCTCCTGAGGTTCAGCAATCGATGGTAGGTCGACAGGACTACGAAGTATTTCATGAAGGCATTCACGGGGCGGTGAAGGGCTTTACACTGCCTATGAAATTGGCATGCGGTTGCGCGCCGCCCGCCGAGAGAAATGAGAGAAGAAGGAGGAACGTATTCGAAGTTTGGAGGCTCGCGCGGAAGCGGCTGAGCGCTAGTTAAGGAAGACTAAGGCGGCTCAGGCACAACCCGCCGAGGAGGGAACCCAATCGTGGAAGAAAGGGTTACAAGTCGACTCATCAGTACCGCGCTTGCAGATCGTGAGACGGCGAGTATGTTCGCAATGGAGACCGCGAAGGGGAGGGCCTATGAGAAAGGTTTTCATGAAGGCTGAAAAGTTGGAATCAAAAAGACCAAGGAAAAACTTACTGAAGAAGTTTGCCGATGTGAAAATCGTGGATTTAGGCACGGTTGGATCAAGGCATCTCAAGCCGCGGAAGCTCTTCGAGCGTCAGGCATTGATTCGGCATTGCCACTCTACCACAGTAAACATTTTTCGTTTTTCTGCTTTTGAAGTCAAGAAGAGTGAGGATGAGGGTGACGCCGTATAAGTATACTTATTGTAAGGTTGAAACGCAGATCACGTTCAAAACTATGTAATTTATTGTTTGTTTAATTGAATAAAAAATGTTCTATTATAAATATTTTGTTACAGTTCGTATTCGGCATGTATGTGTTTCGTTTTATTATATATATGTTTGAATGAATGTATAAACGTTGATCGGTCCGAGTATCTGTTAAGTGTCCAGTGATACGCTGGTTTATAGGCAGGGTCGACCCATACGTGATAGCCGTTTATTCCTGAATGAGGCCATTGTAACCTGAAGAAGCCAAAAGCCAATGGGTAGAGTGGCTGCGGCAAATTCAACTCGGCTCAGGGTCTAGATTTTTGGCCAGTACACGTGCTTCAAAAAGTCGTTTAGATAACTACGTTGTGGCGAATGTCAACCGACGTTTGTCTCATGGAGTTTAGCGTTAATGAAATCGCCTCGGGATTGGGGCCTCGAGATCGCTGCCAAATTGAAAATAAAAGGAGTGGGCGCTTCGCGTAGATAAACAATCACTTATTATGTGAGGTGGGATAAGTGGGGATGTTAGTTAGAGAGGCTCGGAGTTCAGCCGAACTTGGTGTTGTAATGGATTGCGGCAGAGGACCCATCCGTATGGGAAGTAGGGCGTCCAAAAGTTGACATGAATCTTCAAGTCGTCGAAGCAGATCACCCTGAAAGGAAAGGCAACGACCGTTGGGTTTATCCTTCCTTGTCCTGGATCTTTGCCTTAACATTGTCAATGGTATCAGGGGAAGTTTGGCAATGCGCAAGTCATGGGCTTGGGCACAGTTGGCTCAAGGCATTAAGAACCGTGGAGGACTTCCGGGTGACGAGAGTTGATTCGGCGCTACCGCTTTACCAATGCGTCTTCTCCCCTTTTTAGCTTTTGAGGTTGAAAATGGGTATTGTAATGCTCAAATACGGGTTGCATTTATGTAACAACTGTTTGATTAAATAAAAAGTTTTATTTCAAACATTTGCGTCTTATTCTGAATTTTTTATATGCTTAGTTATTTCGGATATTGGCGTGTTTTGTTTTGTTTTGTTTGTGCCGAAGGGTACTCCGAATACGGAGGTATGATCTACCCTAGGGTGTTATGCGCCAGAGGCGCTGCGAATTCGGAGTCTTAATCGGCCCAAAGACATCCTCACCGATGGGGCTCCTTAACCAGCGTTTCGTATGTGGAGTAAACTGATGAATAGTGTTGCCCTCGAATATAGTTCGATCGGCTTAGTTCAGGCCAATCAGATTAATCAACGCAATAAATCTGTTTGAGCGCTCCGAACCCAGAGACTTGATCGGTCCTAAGGTGTCATGCATCAAAGGGGGCTCCGAATCCGA
The DNA here is from genome assembly GCA_030407325.1 of Camellia japonica. Taxonomy (NCBI): domain Eukaryota; kingdom Viridiplantae; phylum Streptophyta; class Magnoliopsida; order Ericales; family Theaceae; genus Camellia; species Camellia japonica. Next base: position 25,514 of record JAPPVO010004609.1, read on the forward strand.
AGTCTTAATCGGCCCTAAGGTGTCATGCACCAAAGGGGGCTCCGAATCTAGAGACTTAATCGGCTCTAAGGTGTCATGCACCAAAGGACGCTCCGAATCCGGAGACTTAATGTGGCCAATCGTGATATCCACGAAGAGCGCTCTGAATCCGGAGGCTTAATCGGCTCTAAGGTGTCATGCACCAAAGGGGGCTCCAAATTCGGAGACTTAATGTGGCCAATCGTGATATCCACGAAGGGCGCTCCGAATCCGGAGGCTTAATCAGCCCTAAGGTGTCATGCACCTAAAGGGGCTCCGAATCCAGAGTCTTAGGGCTAGTTTGGCATGTACTAAATAAGCCAAAAAGTCAAAAAGTCACTATCTTATTTAAGTCACATCATCTTATTTAAATCACATTACCTCTCTAACACATCACATCAAATCCAACCCAAACCCAACCCAAACCCACCAATAAGTCAAAAAGTACACTTTTTTAGGACATCCCAAACCAACCCTTAATCAGCCCTAAGGTGTCATGTACCAAATGGGGCTCCAAATTCGGACACTTAATCGGCCCTAAGGTGTCATGCACCAAAGGGGGCTCCGAATCTGGAGACTTAATCGGCCCTAAAGTGTCATGCACCAAAGGGCGCTCCGAATTCGGAGACTTAATGTGGCCAATCGTGATATCCACGAAGGGCCCTCCGAATCTGGAGGCTTAATCGGCCCTAAGGTGTCATGCACCAAAGGGGGCTCCGAATCCGGAGTCTTAATCGGCCCTAAGGTGTCATGTACCAAAGGGGGCTCCAAATCCAGAGACTTAATCGGCCCTAAGGTGTCATGCACCAAAGGGCACTCCGAATTCGGAGACTTAATCGGCCCTAAGGTGTCATGCACCAAAGGGCGCTCCGAATCTGGAGAATTAATGTGGCCCTAAGGTGTCATGCACCAAAGGGGGCTCCGAATCCGGAGTCTTAATCGGCCCTAAGGTGTCATGTACCAAAGGGGGCTCCGAATCCGGAGGCTTAATCGGCATTAAGGTGTCATGCACCAAAGGGGGCTCCGAATCCGGAGACTTAATCGGCCCTAAGGTGTCATGCACCAAAGGGCGCTCCGAATTCGGAGACTTAATGTGGCCAATCGTGATATCCACGAAGGGCGCTCCGAATCCGGAGGCTTAATCGGCCCTAAGGTGTCATGCACCAAAGGGGGCTCCGAATCCGGAGTCTTAATCGGCCCTAAAGTGTCATGTACCAAAGGGGGCTCCAAATCCGGAGACTTAATCGGCCCTAAGGTGTCATGCACCAAAGGGCGCTCCGAATCCGGAGACTTAATCGGCCCTAAGGTGTCATGCACCAAAAGGCGTTCTGAATCTAGAGACTTAATGTGGCCCTAAGGTGTCATGCACCAAAGGGGGCTCCGAATCCGGAGTCTTAATCGGCCCTAAGGTGTCATGTACCAAAGGGGGCTCCGAATCCGGAGGCTTAATCGGCCCTAAAGTGTCATGCACTAAAGGGCGCTCCGAATTCGGAGACTTAATGTGGCCCTAAGGTGTCATGCACCAAAGGGGGCTCCGAATCCGGAGTCTTAATCGGCCCTAAGGTGTCATGCACCAAAAGGCGCTCCGAATCCGGAGACTTAATCGACCCTAAGGTGTCATGCACCAAAAGGCGCTCCGAATCCGGAGACTTAATGTGGCCAATCGTGATATCCACAAAGGGCGCTCCGAATCCGGAGGCTTAATCGGCCCTAAGGTGTCATGCATCAATTAGTTTGGTAAATTCCTCATATAAGGTGTTGTCCAAAGTATTGGCAAACAGATTCAAGTTAGTCTTGCCTAATGTGATTGGTAAGGTCCAATCGGCTTTCTTGGGAGGGAGGAATATCTTGGATGTGGTGCTAATAGCAAATGAGGTAGTAGATTGGTAGAAGAAATCAAAAAAGAAGGGAATTATTTTAAAACTTGGTTTTGACAAAGCCTACGATTCGGTTAATTGAAATTTTCTGTTGAAGATGTTGGAAAGTTTTGGCTTTGGTCCAAAATGGGTGGGTTGGGTGAAAGAATGTTTGGCATCAGCTAGAGTGTCGGTTTTGGTGTATGGATCACCCATTGTTGAGTTTTGTCCCCAAAGGGGCTTGAGGCAAGGTGATCCACTATACCATTTCCTTTATAATATTGTGGCAGAAGGGTTAAATTTACTACTGCCAAGAGCAGAAGAGAAAGGGATATTTAAGGAAGTGACTGTGGGAGCTAAGGGGCTGTGTGTATCTCATCTTCAATATGCGAGTGATACCATAATTTTTTGTGAAGCAAAGTGGTTTGAAATCATTTCTATAAAAAGAATGTTAAGGTGTTTTGAAGTGGTTTCCGGATTAAAGATTAATTTCCATAAAAGTGTTGTGTGTGAAATAAGTGTGGATAAGGAGTTGGTCTCTGATTTTGCTACTTTTCTTAATTGTAGTAGTCAGAAACTTCCATTGAAGCACCTTGGTCTACCATTGGGAGCTAACTCACATACGAAGTAGTACTGGAAGCCAGTTATTGATAATTTCAAAAGGAAGCTGATAGGTCGGAAAAGGAAAATGTTATCTTTTGCTAGTAGAGTTGTTCTCATTAAGTCTGTTCTGTCTTCATTACCTGTCTACTACATGTCTATTTTTAAGCTTCCTTAGTGTGTTACAAAGGAGTTAGATAGACTGCAAGTAAATTTTTTGTGGGGGGATTCTGAGATAAAAAGAAAAATTCGTTTGGTAAAGTGGAAAGAGGTAACTATGAACTTGAAGCAATGGGGTATAGGGATTAGAGACATAAGATTTGCAAATCAAAGGTTGCTGGTTAAATGGTGGTGGAGATTTGCTTTGGAGGATGATTCATTATGAGATGGTTGCCATCATTAGTATTTATGCTAATCTATCTACTGTTTAGAGGATGGTTGTTGCCTCTGCTGTTTGCTGTTGGTTTATTTGGGCAGAGATCCATTTGAGGGTGGTTGCTGTTGTTGCTGCTTGCTGGTTTTGGTCTGTTTGGGTAGAGATCTGTGGAATAGAGAAAATTTTTGCTCTGTAATTTTTAAATTTTTTTTTTTCTGGTTCTGTAGTTTTTAGTTTTGTTTAGCTAATATTTGGGTGTGGTTGGTTTCTGTGTTTGTGATTTGTTACTCACCAGCTCTTGATAGAGTGTTAGTATATGATTGGGCGGACTTATCAGTGCCAACCTAATTGGGATTGATTGGTTTGATTATGATACTTTTTACACTCATCCCTTTTCTTTGTTGATGTAATATTCTCTTGATTCATCAATAAAGTTTCTTTCTCTTTTGCTGATTAAAAAAAAAGAAAAGAAAACGTTGTGCGAATTGGTGTGACTTTTTTTTTCTTCTATTTCTTTTTTTTTTTTCTCTTTTTAAGTTTTCCGTACATGTTTGAACAAACAATAATTATGAATTAGTGGGGAACATCACTTGTTTTCATTTTTGCGCTAGAATAATTCTCAAGATTTTGACAACGACTTTTAAAGCTTCCTAAAAGAAACTTTTAGTGTGCGTTCTATAGGCTAAGTTTGGTTATGATATAAATGATGGAAAGTGAAAATTAATATTCTCAGAGAAAAGTAGTGATGTTCAGTTGGGCTCATCGCACATCTTGTTTGTGATATGAATAATTCATTTAGTAGCACTTATGTAAACATAATTAATGGAATAATCAAAATGATTTGATAATCGATAAGTTTTTTTTTTTTTTTTTTTTTTTTTTTTTTTTTTTTTTAAGGTTGTGAATGAATATTGCTCTATGTATAAATAATTGCTACTACTTTTTCAAAAAAATTAAAAAGAAAGTGAGGAGTTTGGACGTGATGAGCGTGGTAGGATCGGCACTTGCTAGTCAAAAATAGTGTAATTAAGATATCATGTTCTTATTGTGACCCATATACGTTTTTTTTGTTATTATTATTGTTATTATTAATAAAATATTTTGTCTTGACTAAAGAAAGAAAACAAATGTCTATTTTTCTTGAGTTACCATTTTTTTAATAATTTAAAATTCTAAATGAATGGGAGATTAATAAACTATTTTTTAATTTACTCACAATAATATGGTAAGATTTTGTAAAATTTTAATTCATCACAAATTCAATGGCGTATAACCCATAGAATCTAATCACAAAATCAAATACAACTCCTTATGCGTGAAAGTTGTTTTGTTAGAATTGAGATTGTCTCCATTACATGATTATAATGGATGATTTTCATTATATCATTTAACAATTATAAATATGTAAAACATAATTAAACCTGTAGACACTCTATTTTTGACCGCCCACAAAACTTGGACACTTTGTCCCCGACACTTGATGATGAAGTTGTGTTGATTGTAATTCGAATTCTCAATGAAGGAACGTTAGGTCGCGCTCCAAAACCAATCCCAAACCCTTCATATTCATACTATTCTTACCCCAAAAATTCATTTTTGAACATTATGCCACCCTACACTAAGTTTAAAACAGTGGAATAGGGGAACACATTGGAAGCCGGCCGGCTCTCGATAGTGAGAAACACTGTTCTAGTCAGCTGTCCATTTTTGAAGATATTTATGACCTATTCTGCTCAATTTCTATAAATACGAGCATATATCTCAGTGTTAGAGGTTGGAAAATTTTCAAAGAAGCTAAATAACCCTTGAGAGCTCATTCTTCTTGTGCAAGTTACCTTTAAGATATTTGATCATCCTTATACTATATCCATACACCATAGACAACCTTAGAGCAAAGCCTTAGGACCTTGGTTGAGCTTTGTGAATCACAATTCAAACTTGAGAGTGAGCATAGACCAAGTTTGGTTTACAAACAAGAGCTTACCTTCTTCAAGTGGTATAAGCTTACCACCTTTGTATTGCTTTCATTTCTATCTTTCTTTGGCTATTTCTTGTGTTTTTGTATTGTTTTGATCCTATTTGAATTGTTGGAACTTGGGTTTGAATAGTTACCAAAGGGTAGAGAGGGTTAACACCCTTTCTTACTCTCTACTTCATAGCTCCCACCCTTGTTCTACCCTCTTTACTTTCCCTTTTAAACTGATTTTCAGAGTTTAAAAAAGGCTAAAAAACATGGTTTGACGTCTCAAAAAATGGAGAGGTTGGCCACCTCTTTTTGCTTTTGTTCACTAGCCTTACTTTGCCTTTGTTCACTAGCCTTACTTTGACTTGTTCTTTCCTATCTTTTTATGCTCTTTAACATGATTTTTAGCCACTGTTTTTAGCATATTAGGGGCTGTTTTAGGGCTGTTGTAATTTATTTAATTAGTGTATGCTTTGAATATCTATCTTGTTGCATTGTAAGTCTTCACATCTAGCTTGTTATGTTGTGTTATACATTCTTTGATAGCTTTTCTTTGTTTAATTTTCATGTTGAAAAGTCTCATACTAATAATTGATCCTCAATCATTTCTGCCACCTCCCTTTTTTCTTCTTTTTTTTTCTTTCATTTGAGAGTCATTTCAACCGATTGACGGTTATTCAAGGCATGGAAAAGAGACCTATGCTCAATGGCTTAATCTCTACGGAGGTTCATCGACAAGGCATAGGCTCTCTTTTATGCCAAGAATCACTTCTCATTTGATGTTTCTTTTCATTTAGTGGACTAAAACATCACTTTGGACAAATTGATTAAAGAATGACAAAGACTAATGAAATCGGCTTAAAATGAACTAAACAGACATAAAGAAAATGCTTAAAGTTGGTTGGATTCAGCCGGACGTTATGCTGAGTCCATCATTCTGAGAATTATCATGTATCAATCCATGATATGTTGATAAGACTTAGAGCGTGTCTACTTCTCTCTTTGAGTCTTCATGATAGGAGGGAAGTGTGGTCTTTCATCACATTTATCAATTTTGTCCAAATGTGCTTGGGATCATCAAGACATCAACTTGTGCTAATTGATGGTTTCGAATGCGAATTTGTCATTCTCTAGGGGTTTATATGACAGAGAGGGATAGATGGGACAAACAGGGCCTAGAAAGGCTCTGTCTGCATTGTTCTCTCCTCAAAGCACAAAACACTTTTTGGCATAAAATTTAGTATCGGCTGGCACTGTTTTGGCTCGGCCAGAGCTCATTAGGGGCTTGCCGGCTCCCAATGTTTGGTAAACAGAGTGTTTTGCAGAAAACATAAGGCAATGATAGAAGATAAAACAAAGCAAGCATGGGCAGATAGAGTAGTTTCTAGACGCTGTGCATACGATCCTTGTGCATCCTTGTTTAGATCAATGTTGTAAATTAATGTTTTAATTATTGTTGTAATTAATTAATTACCATTATAGTTAGCATTGTTGTAATTATTATTTACAATTGTCATAATTAGTTAACTTAACTAGTTAGTTATATTGTTCATCTTTGTTGTAATAAATTATATAACTAGGTAGTTATTAAGTTATTTATTAGCTTTTTTCATTCATTCGGGTTTGTAATAGCTAGCTATTAATTCGGACATTTGGACACTTATTCACATCCTTTTGCATGAGGGCAAATATGTAATAATGGTGTATGTTTCCAGGCCCATTTCTTTTTTCCTTTTATTTACCTGCTTACAATGATGGCATAGAGCATCACATTTCCTTGGCATTCCCATGTTCGCATACACTTGTTTCATGTACATTTGGGTTTGGCTCATCATACTAGCCAATGTTAATTTCAATTTCATTGCTTGAAAATGTGATTTATCGTGTCTTGAATTGAATCATACATATACCTTGCTCATAGTTGAGCCTATAAAAATTGCATAAATGTGTGTGTATAGTCACATTGTATCATTTAGGAACATGCATATTTCCTAATCATTTTTCTTGATTTGGCTTGCCTTGGAGTACTAGGTGAGCATTTCTTGCTTTAGCATACCGCATAAGTGTGATTGTTGCCATGCCAAGCATGATACCATGAGGCTTATTGCTTAACTGATATAACTCTTTCAATGTTTGTGGATGAAGGCTAATTGCTAAAATTTGGTTAAATTGATTAATGTACAAACTCACCTTTTCAAGTGAGGATGTATCAAAACAATTTTCAAACAAACATAAAATCAAAATGTTCCAACTTTTGCAATTTTGTCTATACTTGTGTGCAACGCATAGTATAAATAGCTAAATAATCAGGACAAGAACATATAATGCACATAAAAATCACATCATGATTAATAGAGGCCGATCATTGATCGGGCGAATGGGGTGCTCAATTCATGACCTTCCCTTCTCGTACCTAAGTTCTTGAGTCAAGACACTTTGGTGATGACGAACTAATGGCCTTTGGCACGAGTCAGGAGTTTCCTAAATTTTCTAAAAAAAAATTTAGGTGACAATTCTGAAATTTGGCAAAGCAGTCCATTTTTAGCATTTGATTCAAATATTGATTTTCCAAAAATAATTGTCAGATTTGGACTCTTTTTGTGTTTTCATTGTTTCACATTGCACTTGTGAAATCAGATTCAGAACCACGGGAGTTTGAATTGTTGGGCTAGTCATATCCGAAAGGAGCACGAAAAGCAAGCTACAGTTTTTGGCAACTCTACTGGGGATTTAGAGAGCTTGACTTGAAACTTATGATGTGAAATTTTATCTACATGTATATGTTCTTTGCATAGCATTTGCATTGATACTATAAGTCACTGTATTTTCCATCTTCTATTCCTGGACGGTTTGCCGGAGGCTTGCCCAAAAGCTTGCCAAAAGGCTAACTGGTCATACGCTCTGCCCTGTTAGAAACACAACCCTTGGATCTGGATTATCGCCATACCGTTTGATCCTCTTTTCACTTCTCAGTGTTAGGTGTGAGAGGTATATTAGGTGATCTTGCCTAGGCACCCTTTTGACCATTTGGCTTAGCTTGATGTAGTAAGCCATAGTGACCATTCCAAACTTAGGACATGATGCCACCCCGTTTGCTGGATGTTGTGAGACTCTTTGTTTGAAATAGCGAATCCTAGTTCATGTCAAAAATCTAGGACAGAATAACCCTACCCCCCTCATAGGGGTGTTTTGGTTCTTTTACTTGGTATGTGCTTTGTCCAGGATGGTTCATATCAGTATTAGTTTGAGAATAGAGTTCAGTGGAGATTGTGGTTCTTCAGTTGTGTTCTTATCTGCTGTGAATTGGGCCGAAGCGTCGTCGTTTTTGATCGATGGTTTTTCTTTTCTGTCTTTTGCTAGGTAGTTTACCATCATAGATTCAAAAAGACATGATATTCCCCAAGTTGTGTGGACTCGCTTTGGCAGGCTTTGCAAAGCTCAAGACCTTGTTGGTGGTCAACTAGTGTTAGTCTTACTTCCGTTAGTTGTTCGACGAAGACGGAACAGACAGTCAGTAGCACCAGTATAAAGCATTCAACAAACACCTATCCGCTCTCACCTATCTGTTCTTACTCAAATAGTTCACCAGTATCTAACTCGCCTAGCCCAGTAATGGCACAGAATGTAGAAGAATTTGCTGCCATGATGGCAACTTTCCAAAGAACCATGGATACCGTGAACTAAAGGATGGCCGCACATGATGAAATCATCGCTGATCTAGGACACACGTCTGGGGCATCCGCGTCAACTGTACATCCAATCCCGACTACTCAGCCGAACTCGGATCCACCTCCACCAGTGGAAAATCCTCAAATCCCAGATCCTCAGGAAATGTTTCCCCTAGCCCCAGCTTATAGGCCTCTGGCTCAACCTTCTGCGAGAATCCTTTCCTTTGACATCAATGAAATTGATCTGGCTCTGATCAAGATTGCCAGGCTAGAGAAAGCACTGAAAAAGTCCCAGGGCTTTAACTCCATTCTGAATATTGAAGATGGGTACACTGAGGCTTCGGTTAAATTACCAGAGAAATTTAAGATGCCTCACATCGACAGATTCGATGGAATGTGCTAAGACCAATGGGCCTGTCTCGGGCACAAAAACTATCACTATTTGGAAGGACCTTGTCTGATGTAGCGGCTATCTAGTACGCTAAATTAGAGGACTCTACAAAGTAGAATTGGGAGGAGTTATCTAAGGCGTTTGTCAACCAGTACTCTTATAACACTTAGAGGTAACCATCAGTGAGCTAGAGGCTATTACCCAGAATCCCAAAGAATCATTCATTGATTTTGTCACCTGGTGAAAAGCCAAGGCAGCCTAGATAACAAATAGACCTTTCAAAAGAGAGCAAGTCTGGTTGGTGGTCCAGAATCTTGAGCCAAATATGCTGTAGAGAATGATAGTGGCACCGTTATCTACTTTTGCTTTCCTACACGAGTTGGGGGTCCAGATTAAGAGTGCATTCAAGAAGGACATTATTCACAGAACAAGTGAACCTGCAAGAAGGCCATTCTCCCAGAGTACCAATGCTAGTAATAATACTATTCTGCGGCCTGCAGATGTCAGTATAGTTGTTACAGCGGCCAAAATGGCCGATCCCTTTGTCGCCGCAACCTTGCAACCTTTACAAACCTCCGGCCCACCCCAAAACTGAAGGACCTTTACCCTCCTCCATATGAGTCCAGCCCGCGCCCTCAAATTGTTAATGGCAAAAAGGGGTATCTCAAGCCCCTTGATCCTCGACCATTTCTTGACCCATTACCACCCAAACATAACCTTACTCAATATTGCATCTTCCACCAACAACATGGTCATCCCACAGACTTGTGCTACTACCTATGTCATGAGATCTAGGATCTCATTGACAACAAAGTCATCGCCCCACCCTCCAAACCAAACGTAAATACCAACTCACTTCCTACACATAACCAAGTTCCCCCCACCTAGAAACATTAACCAAATACATACACTACCACCCTCCTTTAACCCCAGTGCCTACATTACCTTATCCCATCTACCCAAGCCAGAGGTGATTATTCTAGAAGACACGGACATGTGCATGATGGGCTTAACACTCGTGGCAGCAGAGGCGAAGAAGAAATAGAGTAGACTAGAGAAGGGTTTACCTGATGCCCAAGTCATAGAGAAAAGGGGCCTTACTCGTGAAGGAGTACGACCCTAGCTTATACATCGCGGCCATCGATCAGCCGAAACCAGTAGTCATATTGCCGGACTTCCTCAGCATCAATGCTATTAGGGAGAATGAGCTAGGGCAACATCAAAATCATTGGCCGGGACAGGGCCTAAATGACTTGGTTGTACTAGAAGAAGACTTGGCCGAGCTGGAAGAAGACCTAGACAACCTCTTCTTTAAGAAGTAGAGGATACAAGCAGTGTATAACTGGGGTGGTGGGATCCAAGCCAGCTGGAAACAAGCAACAGGTGGTTGAGTGAGGAATAATCAGATGTTAAAGAACAGATAGGAGAGACTGGGAAAGAAGAGGAAGTTGGTGCTAGTAGCAAGGCTGAGGTTATGCCTCTGACTAAGAAAGAGCAGGCATTGAAGCAATTCCAGCAGGAAAGGGTAGAAGAGATCCAAAGGAAGGTAGCCTTGGAGTAGGGAAAAGGAGAAAAAACAGCGGAGATCGAGCCTACAGTGGCAGATGTCCAAAATATGAGAAAGATTGAATGGGAGCCCAGTGACCAGAAAAGGATGTTAAGGAAGCTCAGAAAATATCGAAATGCAGAAACCAAGACTGTGGTGGAAGAAGAGTGGTATGATGACGGGGGGTGTGATGTGAACATGCTTCAGATAGGACCAAATGATGGCCCAACCATGGTTGCAGGAGAGTGGTGGGAAGACAACGACTTAAGTCATGTGTATACAAACGAAGAGTGGAAAGTTGATACCCTTGATAACACCTGGTATACTGACGAGATTAACCACATGACCCGGAGCGGTCGGTACTTCAAACCTACGGCCTTAGATCAACCGGAGTCCTCCAACAAAGAGGTTGAGAAATCAAAAGAGAAGGATGTTAAAGAAAACCTGGTCTTGAAATAGCTCAAGAAGATTTAGGCGGACATATCAATCTGGGGGCTGAAAATGGCTTCTCGGGAGCATAGGCAAGTGCTGCTAGAGGCAATGAACTGGACCAAACTGCTTATCGACGCCACTACTAACCAATTGGTGTTGTTGGTTACATCCGGGGACGTTACGCAAATGATATCCTTCACAGACAAGGAATTACCACCTGAGGGTGCCAACCACAACCGATCCTTATATGTAACCCTGAAAAGCCAAAAAAAATGGATTCTAGTGGTGCTGATAGATACCGGATCGGCGATCAACGTATGTCTAGTGAGGACTACCTATGCCATCAGTTTGAGGTCGACTAATTGGCTCGTCTAAGCATGAGATGGAATTCCATGTCATGGACATTTTGACCACTTTTAATTTACTACTGGGAAGGCCCTGGCTACATCAGATGAAAGCAATGTCATCAACGGTACACCAGTTGGTAAAGTACCCCTTTAAAGGCAGGATTGCTACTGTGTACGGCAATTCTATGATCTATCCTCCCCAGGGAACTACTACGCCGTGCTGGAAATCATACATAGGGAAATGGACGTGTTCTTTTCTGGCAGAGGCCCGGTTGGTCTAAACCATCAATGCGCAGGACGATGGGAATTACGTGAGCGCTCAATCCATCTACATGAAGAACAAACAGGGGCATATTACTGGATCAGAATTGGGCAGAAGTGGCAGGCAGGGAGGTACTGTTGCTAAGGAGATGAGTCACAAACCTTACGCTTTTGGGTTAGGATACAGACCTACCGCTGTAGATTGGCAAAGAAAGGGGGAGGAGTTGCGAGGAAGGCTGAAAGCAAAGAGAACTGGGAGGCAGTACGAGTTAGTCCACAAACCAATACGGGGAACCTTGAACAGACGTTTTGTCCACCATGGAAAAGACTTCCCCTTCTATGAATTTCCGAAGCCGTGGTATGATTGGGAGACAAAAACAAGGCATCTGGGGTTTGAAATCTTCTTCGGACACCAGTTACCAGAAGATGAGGATGATCAAGCAGGCCTAAGCATCCACACAGATCAAGGCAAGATAGCAAGCCTGGATATTGAAGAAGAAGAGCTGTTGGGAAAAGCGTTGGCTGACTTACTGGCAAGTTCTACTGCTGGAGCTGAGTTCGCCAACTTGGGGGATAGTTTTACTATCTAAATGATCGGGGATAAACTAGTAGTGGATTTCTCCAATTATATCATGGACGCGTCTGAGGCTTCGCGCCTGGTCTGGAAGTTTGAGAAAGGCGTTATCAGCAGTTCTGAATTGGATAGAGAGTTCGAATCTAATTCCACTAAGTCTGTGGAGTCGGAGTCAAATTCTAGTTCCTTTGAGTTTGGTACTTCCGGGAGTGGTAACGCGGATACCAAAGTCCTGTCTAGGTCATTTTTTAGCTTTTCCTTTGAGTCCATTTACCGAGGATTCGGATTGTTTGAATGAGAATGCAGTAGACTTTGCCTATTTTTTTGTGCCGTTGGTTTGTTGTACTGATCTTGGTTTTCAAAATTTTGACTTAAACGAAGAGGAAGAAATTCCTCGGGTTCTGAAAAATTTGGTTGACCAAGAGGAGGAGAGGCGTGTTAAGCCCTGTACTGTTGAAATCATTGCAATTAATATGGGTATCGAGAAGGATCCCTGCTTGGTTCAGATCGGGTCCATGTTGTCTTCGGTGGAACGCGAGCGTTTAATTGTTTTATTAAAAGATTTTAATGATGTTTTTGCGTGGTCCTATGAAGACATGCCTTGAATCAATCTTGAGATTGTACAGTATCGGATCCCTCTTGACCCTAAGGCTGACCAGTTAAGCAGAAGTTGTGCAGAGTCCGCCCGAACTGGGTGTTGAAGATCAAAGAGGAGGTCACCAAACAGATCGAGGTAAGGTTCTTACTTTGTATCTTAGTATCCGACATGGTTGGCCAATATTATTCTAGTTCCGAAGAAGGATGGTAAGATCAGAGTTTGTGTTGACTTCAGGGATTTGAATAAGGCCAGTCCAAAGGATGACTTCCCTTTGTCATACATAGACGAGTTGGTAGACTTCACCACTGGCCACGCGTTGTTATCATTCATGGATGGGTTTTCCAGATATGACCAGATTCTAATGGCACCCAAGGATAGGGAGAAGACCGCTTTCACTACTCCGTGGGGGCACCTACTGCTACCGAGTCATGCCATTTGGGTTGAAGAATGCTGGGGCTACCTACCAGAGGGATGCAACTACCATTCTACACAACATGATCCATAAAGAGGTTGAGGTGTATGCAGATGACATGATTGTCAAGTCCAAAGAGCGAGAAGGCCACTACACCGCACTAGAGAAATTCTTTCAATGGATCAGAGAGTATAGATTGAGGCTGAAACCCCAGAAGTTCACCTTTGGGGTGACGACAGGGAAGATGCTGGGTTTTCTAATCACACAGAGGGGAATTGAGGTAGATCCGTCCAAAATCAAGGCAATCTTAGAAATACTACCACCAAGGATTGAAAAGGAGATGCGCGACTTTCTGGGTAAAGTGCAATTCATAAGGCGGTTTATTTCAAAACTAACTTTAACTTGTGAACCACTATTTCGTCTCTTGAAGAAGGAAAATAAGTTCCAAAAGGACGATCGCTGTCAGTATGCCTTTGAATAGGTCAAGCAGTATTTGCAGAACCCATCTGTGTCATCGCCACCAGAATCAGGGAAACCATTGATCTTGTACCTGTCAATGATGAATTCAACTATGGGGTACATGCTAGCTCAAGAATCTGAAGCCAAAGTGGAGAAGGCCATTTACTACTTGAGCAAAAAGATGCTAGACTACGAGACTCGCTACACACCCTTCAAGAAAGCTTACCTAGCCTTGGTATGGGCTACCAGGAAGTTGAGGCACTACTTGTTAGCTCATTCTGTAATCTTGGTTTCGAGATTAGATCCCATTAAATATCTCTTTGAGAAACCAACGCTTATGGGTAGGCTAGCTCGTTGGTTGCTTCTTCTTTCTGAATTTGATCTCAAATATGTCACACCTAAATCTGTTGAAGGGACAGTTGTAGCAGAATTCCTGGCAGATCATCTGGTAGAAGGAGATGAAGTAGTGGAATACATGTTCCCAGATGAAGACATTCTGCATGTAGAAGAGGAAACGTGGATGATGTCCTTTGACAGGGCGGCTAATCAGTACGGTTATGGGATAGGTGTGTTGTTCATAACACTCGATGATTCCTATATATCCTTAGCGTTCAAACTCCGATTCAGAGTGTCCAACAATGAAGCAAAATATGAGGCATGCATTGCTGGTTTGGAAGCTGCTCTAGAACTAGGGGCAAAAAGATTGGACATCATCGGAGATTTGAATTTGGTTGTCTCTCAAGCTAACAGGGATTGGAAGGTCAAAGAAGAGAGCATGAAGATATATCATCAGGCCTTGGATATTCTGATTCCTAGGTTTAAAAAACTGACGTTTACACATTTGTTGAGGGAGAGTAACCGGTTTGCTAATGCGTTAGCAACTCTATCTTCCATGGTAGACATTCCGCTGGGAGTAAAGATGCGTCCAATCATCATTGAGCAGCAGTACACGCATGCTTACCAGATCATCACCGCAATAGATGAGGTTCAAGAAAAAAACCCCTGGTATTACGACTTTTGGAATTTCCTGGAAAAAGACGTATCCATCAGGGGCAAACGCCAAAGATAAACAAGGAATATGGCACTTGGCCGTCCAATTTATCATCTGCGGGGGTAAGCTGTACAAGAGAGGTGATCTAGGAATGCATAAGTTATTTGTTGAAGAAGAAGAATCGAGACGTCTGATGGAGGCTATCCATGGAGGAGAGTGTGGGGCACACATGAATGGTGTAATGTTGGCCCAGAAGATTCTCAGACAAGGCTATTATTGGTCGACTATAGAGGAGGATTGCATTGGTTTTGTTTGACAATGCCACAAATGTCAAGTCCATACTAATTGCATGAACATTCCGCCATCAAAGCTCTACAACATGAATTCACCGTGGCCTTTTGCCGTTTAGGGAATCGATGTAATTGGGGCAGTCATGCCAAGGGCTTGAATGGGCATGATTTTATCCTGATGGCGATTGAGTACTTCACGAAATGGGTGGAGGCCCAGTCTTATTCTGTATTGAAGGCATCGCCTGTGGCTAAGTTCATCAGAAATAACATCATCTACCGGTATGGAGTTCTGAATGAGATCATATCAGATAATGACTCACACTTCAAGAAAGAGGTGGTGGATCTACTTGAGAAATATAACATGGCTTTTCATAAGTCATCAACATATAGACCACAGACTAATGGGGCAGTTGAGGTCGTAAACAAAAACGTTAAGAACATCCTATGGAAAATGGTTGAAACATATAGGGACTGGCCGGATAAACTGTCATTTGCACTTTGGGGCTACAGAACATCAATTCTAACATCTACAGGGGCAACCCCCTATTCTCTAGTGTACGAAATGGAAGCTGTTCTGCCAATTGAGATTGAGGTACCGTCGTTGTGAGTAATGGCTGAGTGTCAGATAGCGGAGGCAGACTGGCAACAGAGTATTCTTGAGGAGTTAATGTTGTTTGATGAGAGAAGACTAAGGGTATTGTATCATGTCCAGGGCTATCAACACAGAATTGCCAAGGCTTTTAACAGAAAGGTCAAGTCTAAAAATCTTAAGGAAGGGGACATGGTACTGAAAGACAATCGGGCTCCCATCCATGACCTTAGAGGCAAGTTCAGACATAATTGGACTGGTCCATATATCATCAAATCAATCTGGTCAGGAGGGGCGATCATTCTCATGGATTTGGATGGCTTAGAATTTTCACAGCTAATCAACATGGACAAGTTGAAGAAATATTACCCTTGAAAGGCTCGTTAGGCTGAAAACCCGAAAGGGCGACTTAGGCAAAAGTTAGAGCCTGGAAAATTAGAAACTAAGAAAAACTGGGCTCGCAAGGTTGAAAATCCTAAAGGGCAACTTTGGCAAAAGTTATAGCGCAAAAGAAGAGAGTTAATACTTGAGTGAACCCCAACCAAACTACGTAAGGCCTGATTCCCATCTTTGGGATACATAGGCAACTTTATCCTGAAGTTCGGTCGTAACCGTCTCCAACTCAACTGTTCTGTTCATTCATATTTGCTTAGGTCATCTTTCTTCATTATCAGTTAGCACGGTTATGTGATCTTTATGTTGGTAGAAGGGTCGGTATAACAGATGCAGTTATGGGCAGTCGTAATCTGTTGATTCGGGGCTGTACATTTTAAGGATGGGTTTTGAGTGTGTCAGGTAGTGACCATTTCCGAAAATTGTTTTGAAAAGTTTTAATAAAAGTTGATTTTGTTCAAAATTTTACCTTTTTACAACTTGGACCATTTTTGGACCAAAAGGAAATTTTTCAATACTCGCAACTTTAATTTTATTGATTCCAGCATAAGTACGTTCTCCAACTCTTTGGTTTAAATCAAAGTGGCTTTTACATCATAAAAAAGAAAGATCAAAGCAGTAAAACTAGGGGCACAGCTAAGTCAGGTAGCTCTATCTCTTCTGCATGCACTTGTGGAAGTTTCTGTAGCTAAAGTTGGCCCAACTTGTTCTTCATCCTCAAGCCAAGCCAAGCACTCACCAGAAAGGGCGTAATTGAAGCTAGGGGCAGGGGCCAGAAGCTCCCTCGTCCTCTAAGTAGTGAGGCACCGAGGCAAGTATGAACCACGAATGGGAAATAAAGCTGGGTATTCCATCTCCTCATCTGGACATGTCTGATCATGCCTAAACTGGCGTCTAAACCGAAAAGGGAAATAGAACACGTAGTGCGTGAGGCCAATTAACTGTATGCCTGATTGACAGGACATGCTGTAGCTCATCTCAACCAAATTAAGCTAAGGGCAACACCAAGTTATGTTAGTTGCAGATTTGCTGCACATCCAGTCACACCATAACCCCTCTAAAGGGAAATCCACTAGCTGTTGGTGATAGAAGTAAGCACAGGCTGAGTACTAGGGGCAAGGGTACACCACTTGTAGCTTATCCATCAACCATACTGTAGATGCGCCCTCGGGGGCCTTATGCTATAGTTCGGACTCAAATTGTCATGGTTCTTAATCTGATCTCACAATGTGCAATGTGAGATTGATAAATCACCAAAGAGTCCAAATCCGGCAAATCGTTTTGGAAAACTGATTTTTGTAAAGAAGTGCCAAACATGGACTGCTTTGCCAGATACAGAGTCGCCACCTAAATATTTTATTTTTGGAGAAATTTAGGAAATCCTGACTCGTGCCTAAGGCCACGTGTCCGTCATTACCAAAGTTGCCTCGGCTCGGGAACTTGGGTATGATTGGGGAAGGTCAGCTATGAGCACCCCCGCTCGCTCGATCAAAGATCGGCCACTACTAAACATGATATCTCGTTTTTGAAAACACATGCGTTCTTATTCTGGTTAATTAGCTAATCTTACTATGTAATGCACACAACACACAAGTATAGACTAGATTGCCTAATTTGGAACAAAACATTGCATATCAGTTTGTTTGAAAACGGTTTGAAGTTTGCTACTCGCAATTAGGCTAAAACACGGATGTCAATGAATTGTTCCAATTCAAGCAATCCAACATTCACCCACAGACATTCAGGCAGTTAATCACATAAGTAGTTAGCCTCATGGCAAGCATGCTATCATGGCAACATTAACATACATGCAATATGCTAAAGCGTAAACACTCACAGTGTACTCCAAGCCAAAACAGAGAACTAGTTAGAAATCAATGTATGATCTTAGTTCATGTTAAGATGGCTAATGCAACACATGCAAAAATGCATCTAAAATAGGCTCGGCTATTCTAAAATGGCATGTGAATGCTATAATTGATACATGTATTCAAATTGGAATTGAAATACAATGCAGTTAGTATGATGCGCCAAGCCCGGTGCATGCAATATAGATGAATGGATGCACGCATGCAAAGCATAAGGTTACTAATTGAAAATATGCCCTAGAACTAACCATTGAAAGCATGTAAGTAAAAGGGAGACAGAAATGGAGGTTGGAAGACATGCACGCACGCACGCACACTTATTACAAAATTGGCCCTCTCGACGGAGGGTCCGAATAAATAATACGTGCCAACTAATTAACTAACTAACAAGCTAATTAATTATTACACAACTGAATTGAATAACTAGCTACAACTAATTATTACAAAACTTAATTAATTAACAAATTAACTACTTATTACAAATTGATGCTAATTAACAAGTAAGCATGAAAAACAAGCTGCTCCAGCTCTGTTCGAAGAAGGAGAGGATGCATGCTCGGATGTCGCCTCGAAAAGCTCTTTGGTTGCTCTTTAGAGGCTCTGTCTGCAGGGTGTCCTCAAGGAATTCTTGCTGGACCTTACCAAAAACATGCTGGGGAGTGCATCAGTGGTCTGCCGGCCATGGGGAGCCACTGCCGACCAAAAATGAAGGAGTGCCGGCCAACAATAAGGCACTGCCGGCCATCTGTAAGGCACTGCCGGCCATTGATGTGCTAGGACACCAAGCTGCAGTAGAGCACAAAATAGAAAAAAATGGAGGGTCTCCCAAGGATATGTACGCACTATACCACCCCATGTCATCTCAAAACATCAAGGGAGGGGCATAGTCGGATCTACGACCATCAATCACGCATCCCGATGCATGATGGCCAAAGATCCAACTTGTGCAAATCAATATGAAATGAATGCACAAATAAACACATAAAGCCTAAAACTCTATCATGAGTCATCAAGAGCGTCGGCGATCGAGAATTGAGATACGTTTCATCACTTGAAGTATGAAATGCCCCTCGTCCTCGTGCTCGGATAACACTAATCCAAACGACAATGCAATACAAGCATGGC
>JAPPVO010004610.1:0-16526 GCA_030407325.1 Camellia japonica
ACACTGTCCTCAAGCACTGATCATTATCCCTGAATCACTGTCCCCGAAAACTGAATCTGATACCCGCAGATGACTTTCTCAAACACTGACTGTTGCCCGCAGGCCTGATACCCAAACTTATACACCGATACATGCATTCCCTGTAGAGACGCACTCTAACAGCACATAACAAATAAGTGAGAGCCAAAACACCCCTATGTTGGGGTAGGGTTTCCCTGTCCTATTTTCTCAGGAGCTAGGGTTTCACTACGCACGCAGCGGTTTCAAACAACCTATATCGGGTAAGCAACCTGTCCTATTTTGGAATGGTCACTACGGATTTCGATATGCACTAGGTCGAATGGTCAAAAGGGTACCCCGGTAAAATCGGTTTGTGTTCCCATACTGGCAGAGCCCACAACCGGTCAGCCTTATGGTCATGCCTTGACAAGACAAGCCTCCGACAAACCGTTCAGGAATAGCAGATGGCAAACACGGTGTCCTAGGTGCACCAATGCAAATGCAACGCAAAGAAACACACAAGTGTAGTCAAAACCAGATATCATGGGTTCGAGTCAAGTTCTCTAAATCCCCAGCGGAGTCGCCAGAAACTGTAACAAGTCCGCGGGGGACCTCGCTACAGTTCGGACTCGATTTGTGTCACGGTTCTTAATCTGAACCAAAGAGTCCAAATCCGGCAAATCGTTTTGAGAAAACAGATTTTTTGAAAGAAGTGCCAAACATGGACTGCTTTGCCAGATACAGAGTCACCACCTAAATATTTTATTTTTGGGAAATTTAGGAAACCCTGACTTGTTTGCCTAAGGCCACGTGTCCGTCATCACCAAAGTTGCCTCGACTCGGGAACTTGGGTACGATTGGGGAAGGTCACTTCGTGAGCACCCCCGCTCGCCATCTCAAAGATCGGCCTCTACTAACCATGATATCTAGTTTTGAAAACATTGTGCGTTCTTATTCCGGTTATTAGCCTAGATTTACTATGTGATGCGCACAGCATACAAGTATAGACCGGGTCGCCTGAATTGGAACAAAACATTTCATGTTTGTTTTTGAAAGATGGTTTGCTACTCGGAAGTAGGCTTAAAATACAGATTTTGCCACCCTCAGGTGGGCTTAGAAAACATGGTTTTGCCACTATCTAGTGGGCTTAAAACTCACAGTCAATGCATTGTTCCAATCCAAATAACCCAACCTTCACCCACAGGCATTCAGGCAGTTATATCACATAAGCAAATAGCCTCATGGTAAGCATGCTATCATGGCAGTCACTCACACACATGCAAGGATGCTAAAGCATAAAACTTACCGAGTACTCCAAGCCAAAACATAAGCTAATTAGAAATCCATGCATGATCCTAATTATACAGAAATGCCTAATGTAACACATGAAAAAATGTAACTATAGCAGGCTCGGCTATTCTAAACATGGCATATGAGATGCAACAGCTATCAAGTATTCAACTCGGAATTGAAATACAAATGCAGTTAGTATGATGCGCCGAGCCCGGTATATGCAAAACAGATGAATGAATGCAAATATGCTATCATACTGTATGCTAATTGAAACATGCCCTAATCTAACCATTATAAGCTGGTAAATAAAAGGGAAGAAAGACGTGGGGTTGGAAGACATACATCACACTCACGCACACTTATTACAACATTGCCCTCACTCGGAGGGTCCGAAAGAATAATATACAATCCCAAATGAATAGTACAGTCCGAAAAATACAAAATCCTAATTAATTTACAAATTAATCTAGGAAAGCATTAAAACTAGCATGCAAGCTAGGGACTGCCTCGACTCCGTTCCGGATGATGAATGATGCATGTTCGGCGCGGAAATCCATCGCGATGCCCCAATTAGCCTCTGTTTGCAATTGATGTCGGAATGCTGTGCGAGGCTTTTGAAAGCTGCTGATTTCTGATTTGCTGCAACAGAGAGCAGAAAAGGGGCATGGCAATGTATTTTCACATATGTATGCATGCCTCGATCCTCGTGCCACCAATCGCGCATCTCGATGCATGATGCCGAGGAGTCGAATTGCACAACTCAATATGAAATGAATGCGCATATAAACATAACAAGACCAAGACTCCATCATGGTTAATCCAGAGTGTCGGTGACTGGGAATTGAGACACGTTCCGTCACTCAAAGTACGAAACGTCCCTCGTTTCCCGCGCTCGGGGTAAATCCTATCCCAAACACAATGCAATATGCATGACATGCATGAATGCAACTAATATACACCCTAACATGCACAATGCTACGAAATGGCATACACGATGCACGAGGTAACATGGCATACACAATGCGCTAACATACAACCTAGCATACACAATGCTATGAAATGAAATGGCATACACAATGCATGATGGACTTACACCAACACAAGTGGACCTCAGCCACACTCACATAAGAGTCCATTAAATGAAAATGAGACATTCGAGATGCGTGCACACATGTACGCAAACCGAGGACCGATCCTAAGGCACGAATGCCACTCTACCAAAGCATGGCAAGACATGGAACATGGCATACAAACATGCAAATTTCAGCGCTAAAATATGATGCTAAACAGCCCCGAAACATGGCAATATGGCACCCAATGCATGAGATGGATCCCGAAACACAAAATTAGGCACATGGAATGACTTATAGCTATGCAAAACATGCATTATTTGAAAATGAAGTGTAAAGACAGAGTCAAGACAGTCCAAAAACATGAACTTTTCTAGTTCAAAGTGTGGCCAAAAGGTGTTAGCAAGATGGCTTGAAATAGTATGCAAATTTGACCAACAAACATGGTTTACATGGCAAGTATAAGATGCACATAGAATCTGGCCAAACCATCAAAATCAGTGAATAAATCATATGAAAATAGGCCCAAATAACCACTGATATGCAACCATGGCATGCCAAAATGATGAGTTGCTTTAGAGGGCCATACAAGGGATTCTTAGGCACATATAAGATAGACATGAAGCATGATCAAAACAACTATTAAAATCAAATATGATAGTCCCAAAACTCACCAAATTGACCCCAAAATCAATCCACAAAGTATGCAAGATAGGGTCTCTTTGGAAGGCCAAAATGGTCATCAAACAAGTCAAGGTGAGAGGGGGTCCCCCCCCCCCCTTCCTGATTTGGAAGCTCAAAACAGTGGCCAAGCCACTGGAAATCCACTAGATTCCAGTGGCTAGAGGGCCAAACAAGACATGCAACAATAGCTAGGATATAAAGCTCAAAAAGGGAGGCAACCAAGCATACAAGATAGCATATGACCTCAAACAAGAATGGAACCTTAATAAAACATGAAGATACTATCAAAACAAGCATTTTTCCAGTTTACAACAAGTCTCAAAAATGAACACAAATAAGGCTAAACTATCATGCAAAAATGGCCCTAAAAGAGAGAATAGAGGAAAGGGGCAGAAGATGGTCCCAAATGGCCAAGATCCCTTCAAAAACGTTGAAGAGGGGCTCAAAACATGGCACTTCATAGTTTACAACAAGCCACGAAAATAAACACAAGTAGGCCTAAAACATTATGCAAGAAAAAGGCCAAAAGAGGGACAAAGAAGCAAGTGATAGTTGCTGGCCTCAAACAGAGGAGGGCCCTTCAACAAAGTTGAAGAGAGGATCAAAAAAAGCCACTTTACATTTTATGGAAAAGTCCAAAACAGTTCACAAATAGGCCTAAAATACTATGCAAAAAAAAGGCCAAAAAGAGAGGTAAAGAAGCAAGTGGTAGCTGGAGACCTCAAACCGCAAGAGGTCCTCAATAAAACATGAAAAGGAGCTTAAAATATGATTATTTACAGTTTGGGTCGGAGCCCACAAATATAAGCAAGTAAGACTTATAAATGAATCAAGAAAAGGCTAGAAAAGGGAAGAAGAAGGCTCACCCTTGAAGACCAATGGACCAGCAGCTCTTGAACCAAGAAGAGGAGCTCCTAGCCTTTGGAAAACAGCCTCAAAGTGTTGGAAAGGATGGTGGTGGTGTGGTGCTATGTGGTGGTGTAGAAATGGTGCAAGAACCTTTAGGGTTTGAAGGTTGGAAGAGAGGGAGAGGGGGTGTAATGCAAGAGCTCAACAATTTGTAACCCTTAAAACTGAAGGGGAGGGGCTGGTTATATAGGCCAAGGAGTGGAGAAAAAGGGGGGAGATTCAAATTTGAGTTTCCCCCCCCTCCCAAAAGTCCCCCCATCGGATACAGAATCTAGGGGGGAAATGAGGGCATAGCTGGAAGGAACAGGGTGCAAGGATCATGGCCGGCCAGTTATTGAGGCTCCAGGTGGCCGGCCGGCCACCTCCCTTGGCCGGCCGGCCAAGGTCAAAAAGGTTAATGAAAATTAGCTGGCCGGGCACCCATATTAGTGGCCTCCCATGTGTGCACAACACAGCCATGTGGAGAAAACCCTGAAAATGTGAACCAGGAGAGAGAAAACCCCACTTTTTAGAGGGGTTCAAAAGGGGCAAGATGAATTGATGGCCGGCCATGACATATTGGTGGCCTCCCAGGTGTGTACAACACAATTATGTGGTTGAGGGCCAAAGAAAGTGGCCCAGGAGTGGTCAACACTAGCTTTCTAGCGAGGAAAACGGGCGACGGAGGGCGATGAAGGAATAAAACTGGTCCTTAGAACAATTACTGGCCTCCCACCCTTCTACGACCTTCCTAACAATGAAACAGAGGTCCCTGCCAAAAAAGAACTCAAACCGATGCAAATCGAAGGTTCGGGGGCCAAAACGCGCGGCCCGGGGCCCCGAAAACTGACTGTTAAGCACCGGAGGTGGCGTTCGACCACGAAGTTGGTCTCTCAAGCCACAGTGTCCCTCAAAAGGGAGGAAATAAGATGTATGCCAAAAACCGGAGCAAACGGAGGTAGTTAAGCGGTCCCGAACCGAGGCACACGGCCGACGGTTCCGAAAACCGGGAACCGGGCTCCGAAATGGGAAAAATGGCCTACGACCACGAAACGTAGCCTACGGCCACTGAGAGATGATCTACAAGACCTCTCCTTCCCTTCGGGAAGAGAAAATAGAGAAAACAGAGCCTGGTTTGCAAACCGAGGCAAAGCACAGAAAAGCCCGGAAGTCCGGAGGCAAGGCTCATAGCCTAGACTCTGAGACTTCTGAACGAGCACGATATGCAGCATCACCAAGTACTCAATCGGTGACGTCTGAGTCTTAAGGTCGGTCAAAAATGGGGTGTCTACAGGCCAATACTCAGCTCCGGGACGAAACCTACTTCGATGGTCTGTTTGATCTCAGAATTGATGGCGGAGGCCAGGCACGCCAAGGCATCCGCGTGTGTGTTATGGTCGCGTGTTATTTGGTTCAGTTCGTGATGGTCAAATTTGCCAGCAAGGAATTGGCCGTTTTCATGTAGGCCGTCATACGGTCGTTTCTTGTCACGTACTCCCCCTTTAGCTGATTGATTACCAACTTTGAATCACAAAACACAAGCAGACGCTGTGCGCCGAGAAGGTGCGCATTCCGCAGACCAGCTAGAAGGGCTTCGTATTCGGCTTCGTTATTTGATGCTTCGAAGCCAAGCTTGACGGCCTGCTCAATTACTGCGCCGTCTGGAGACATGATTACAACTCCGGTGCCGCTGCCCCTTTGGTTAGACGATCCATCACAGTATAATTGCCAAATATCCCCGACATAAATTCTCCAGTCCGGCTTTGGTCGAACTTCAGACTTTGGTCGAACTTCGTCATGTTTAAGGTTGGCAAGCTCGCCGGTGAATTCGGCAACAAAGTTGGCCAACACCTATCCCTTGATTGCGGTTTTAGGTAAAAACTGAATGTCGTATTGGCCGAGTTCAAGAGCCCATTTTGAAACACGTCCTGATGCTTCTGCACTCCGTAGTACTGATCGGAGGGGATAATCTGTTAGCACCCCAATGCTATGTCCCTGGAAGTAATGCATCAGTTTTCTTGCCGCCATGACTAGGGCTAAGATGAGTTTTTCCAGGGAAAGGTAGCGTGTTTCGGCATCAACCATTGCCTTGCTCACATAATACACTAGCCGTTGCTCCCCCTCCTCCTCTTTTAGCAGTATGGCGTTGATGGCCCTATCGGAAACTGCCAGATATAGAATGAGCGGGTCACCAGCAGCGGGTGTTGTCAAGAGAGGTACTGAGCGGAGGTAGGTGTTGAGTCCGTTGAAGGCTGTTTCGTATTCGGCGGACCATTCAAAAGCCTTACCCTGCCGTAGTGTCTGAAAGAATTGTCAGCAGCGATCTGTAGACCGGCTGATGAACCTGTTGAGTGCAACGGCCATTCCCATCAACTTTTGGACTTCTTTTACTGAACGGGGGGAGCCGAGTTCCAAGATTGCTGTGACTTGCCTCGGGTTGGCTTCGATTCCTCGGTGATTGACGATGTAACCCAGGAATTTCCAGAGCCGATTCCGAACGCACACTTGGAAGCGTTCAGTTTCATTCTATATTTGCGTAAGATGCTGAATGTCTTTTCTAGATCGCTATATGATTCTGTTCTTCTTTGGACTTGACCACCATATCGTCGATGTATACTTCCATAGTGTGGCCGAGTTGCTCTTTAAACCTGGCGGTGACCAATCTTTGGTAGATTGCCCCTGCATTCTTCAGCCCAAAGGGCATAACTTTTTAGCAATAGGTTCCTCTTGGGGTGAGGAAGACAGTTTTGTCCTGGTCATCTGGATGCATGGCGATTTGATGGTAGCCTCTGTAAGCATTGAGGAAGCTCATGCGTTGATGACGTGCCGTCGCATCGACGAGCTGGTCGATTCTAGGTAGAGGAAAACAGTCTTTGGGGCAAGCTTTGTTCAGGTCGGTGAAGTCGACACACACTCGCCAAGTCCTATTTTTCTTCTTCACCACCACTGTATTGGAGAGCCATGTAGGGTAAGTGACTTCTCTAATTGCCTCGGCGTCAAGCAGTCTTTCTACCTCCTCAACAATGGCAGCAGTGTGCTCCGCGGCTGACCGTCGGCCTTTCTGAATGATCGGCTTACATTTCGGATCGACATTCAAATGGTGCTGTGAAACTGATGGGTATATTCCCAGCATTTCGTATGGAGCCCACGCAAAGACGTCAAGGTTGTTGAGCAAGAAAGAGATCAGCTGCTGCCTGTCGGCCTGATTCAGAGAGGTGCCGATCATGAAGAACTTTTCTGGGCTTCCATCAATGTCAACTCGGTCTAAATCTTCCGTGGCCTTCTCATTTGGATACCGCCCAACGTCATCCAGGATCTCCCGATTCGGCACCTCAATGGAGTTTACTTGCAGTTCCTTTGGCGTTCTGGCGGTAAGGAGATAACATGTTTGTGCCGATTTCTGGGACCCGCGGATTTGCTCAATGCCGTGTTCTATTGGGAAACGTAGCAGTTGATGATAGGTGCTTGGGACGGCCTGCAATGTATGCAACCACGATCGCCCCATGATGAGATTGTACGATGAAGGCAGCCTAACGACCAAGAATTCCACATCCACCGTTCTGGAACCTACTAGAACGGGTAAGCTGATCTTTCCCAAGAGGTACTCTGGAGTGGCATTGAAGCCGAATAGTGGATAAGGGGCCAGAGTCAGATCTGACTCGTTGAATCCGAGTTTGGTGAAGGTTTTGTAATACATAACCTTCGAGGTACTGCCTTGGTCGATAAGAACGCGTTCGACGGTGAACCAGTTTACGCGCAACTCAACAACCAACGGATCGATGTGAGGTAGTGTTACACCGATCAAATCAGAATCGTCAAAGGTGATACTTGGCGTTTCTCGGGGCCGCTTTGCTGGCGTGAATTGCTGTTGGGGACCTGGATGTGATTGGATCGCATGCAGAGCCGGGGCTGCTGGTAAGCTGTATATCATGTGGACGGTGTCAAGCGGAGATGCATCCTTCGGAAGGGCAGGTGTTTCGACCACACTCTTCCGGACGCATTGGTGGAGATGTTCATCCTTTGTCAACTCCTCAAGATGATCTGTTGAGGCATAGCGGCCGTCAGTTTCTTACTATCGGGCCGGAGATCGTCGATCATCTGCCCTCGGGGGTCGCTCAGAAGCCTGGCGCACCGTTTGTTTGGACTTTGCTATTTCCAAGGCCAGATCGCGACGAAGGCGTTGGTTCTCAGCGATGATGTTGTCCAACCTCTGTTTGGTTTGCCTAGCTTGTGCCATGGTCGCTTGTATTGTCTTTTGCGTTGGGTTTGAAGATGAGCGGAGGTCCGAGGCAAGTCTTGCTGTGATGGTTTTTGGTCCAGCGAGTTTGCTGGAATGTGGTCACCTCTCTGTGCGGTCTTATCAGTGGCTATCGGAGGATCTTCAGTCACGCCTACCATGGATGTATTTGAGTATTCCCACAGACGGCGCCAGTTGTAGAGGAGTGGTCTGGAAATACTCTTCAGATCCTGGGAGACGCTCGTGATCCTCAGCTAGTCACCTGAAAAGATACAAACACTCCGGTTGGGGGTGCCGGAATTAGCACTCCGACGGACAAGTCAATTCAGACACTCAGGATTGCTTGTCTACTAAAGTAAGTGAAGTGATTCTTACATACCTTTCTAAACTTGTGATTCTTGTATTTATACTTGCTTGCCTCGGGTCCTGAGCCTACTTTTATCCCATTCACCTTTTATTCATTCGGAGCTACTGACCTCCGTCTATTCGGCTTTACTAGCGCATTCGGCGTCCTGGTTACGCAATATGAAGCCGAATAGTATCTAGTTTCTGGGGTACGCATCTTCTGACTCTTCTACTTATTCGGCTCCCACAGGCATGGTACAAATTACCATGATAATCTGTACCACGACAAAAGGCAATCTATATACCACGACAATAAATGTTCGTTCAATATCAAAAGTATTTTGTACCCCGCCAAAAGTTATGTGTACGATTAATACCAATTCACACAAAATGCAGAGGACAACTGTAGACCGCCCGAACTCGCTCTGCGCGCGAGGCGCGAATTGTGGTTCTAGCTACTACGGTTCGGACTCCCGTCACGGTTCTGAATCTAATCTCACAAAGTGCAATGTAAGACTTATAAATCACCAAAGAGTCCAAATCAGGAAAATCGTTTTGGAAAATCGATTTTAATCAAAAAGCGCCAAACATGGACTACTTTGCCAGATTTCAGAGTCGCCACCTAAATATTTTTTTTCAGGAAATTTAGGAAACCCTAACTCGTGCCTAAGGCCACGTGTCCGTCATCACCAAAGTTGCCTCGGCTCGGGAACTTGGGTACGAGAGGGGAAGGTCCTGAAATGAGCACCCCCGCTCGCCCGATCAAAGGATCGGCCTCTACTAACATGATATGTTGTTTTTGAAAACACATGTGTTCTTATTCCGGTTTATTAGCTAGCTCACTATGTGATGCGCACAGCATACAAGTATAGACTAAATCGCTCAAGTTGGAACAAAACATCTCATGTTTGTTTGTTTGAAAATGGTTTGAAGGTGCTACTCGCAAGTAGGCTAAGACGCGGATTTGCCACCCTCACGTGGGCTTAGAAAACAACATGATTTTGCCACTCCGAGTGGGCTTAAAATGCACATTTTGATGAATTGTTCCAATTCAAGCAATGAAGCCTTCATCCACAGGCATTCATGCAGTTATATTATTTAAGCAAATAGCCTCATGGTAAGCATGCTGTCATGGCAACACTTACACGCATACAAAGATGCTAAAGTATAAACACTCACAGTGTACTCCAAGCCAAAACAGAAGCTAGTTAGAAATCATGCATGACCCTAGCTATGTTAAGAATGCCTAATGCAACACATGCAAAATGCAACTAGGATAGGCTCGGCTATTCTAAGATGTCATGTGAATGTAACACTTCATAACATGCTGTTAAACACGTATTCAAGTAAGTATTTGAAATACAATGCAGTTTGAATGATGCGCCGAGCCCGGTGCATGCAATACGAATAAATGATGCACGCATGCAAATCATAAGTATGCTAATTGAAACATGCCCTAAAACTAACCATCAAAAACTGATAAGTAAAAGGGAGAAAGACGTGGGGTTGGAAGACATTCACACACACAAGCACACTTATTACAAAATGGTGCCCTCTCAACGGAGGGTCTGAATGAAGTGAAAGCTAACTAACTACGCTAATTAAGCTAACTATTACAAACCAACTAATTAACTATTCCTAGTTAACTAATTATTACAAAACAAATCGAATGACTAATTAACATGAACTAATCATAAGTAATGAAATGGCCACGCGGGCAAGGAAGACATGCATGCTCGGTTGGCTTCGCTCGGAAATCCACTACCGTGCCTCATGATGCCTTTGTTTGCACTCTTTTGGACTTCTGAAAATTGTGTCAACTTCCAAGATACTTCTGATCCACCTTAGGAACATGCTGAGGGGTGGTCGGCCAATATGGTGGCCATCGGCCAGTTCTGATAGCCTCGGCAGACTTAGTTGTCGGTCACTGCTTTTTGCAATTTCTCTTTTTGCTGTAACAGAGCACAAGCAGAGGCATGGCAGTGTATTTGCAAGGAAATGTGTGTACCACCACACTCCTTATCATATCTCAAGCTCAAATGAGTGTGGTACTCGACTCTCGGACCACCAACCAAGCATCGCAATGCACGATGGCCGAGAACAAGCTTGCATAATTCAATGTCAATGATGCACAAATGACACAATGAGCCTACACCTCTCTCATGCTTGATCAAGAGGGACGGCGACTAAGAAATGAGGCACGTTTCATCACTTCAAGTATGAAACGTCCCTCGTTTCTCATGTTTGGATTAACGTCCGATCCAAACAAATGCAATGCAACACAAACATGTTATCTTGGCATGTTTTATTTCAATTCAATTTGTCTACTCATTTTAGATTACCAATTAATCCTTTAACTAGTTAAGTCCAAAAGTGAGAAGTCCTCTAAATGGAAAGACGGACTAAGCCACAAGCATCTTGAGCATGAAAGAAGCATCATGCCGTTGGTTAGTAGAAACCCTCAAGAGAAGGCTAAAACCATTAGGCATGAACGCCTCGATTTCGTGCTCAAACCAACAAAGGGTTTAAAACCTCTTTCAAAGTGATATAACAAATGAAGAATGGGATGCAACGACATATATTCCAGCACTGAAATGGCATGCAAAATGACTTGAAATCATGTAAACAAACCATGTAATGCATGTTGAAAGGTTTAAGCATCAAAGCTAGTGAAGTGTATTACACTAGAGGCATGCAAGACAATGCTCAAATGGCCAAACTAGCCCCAAACAGACCTCAAACATGCTAAAACAGAGGCCTAGATATGCTGAAACTTAGGCACAAAAGGCAAGAAAATCATGCTCATGCAATGGCTCGCAAACAAGGCATAAAGGTGTAACTCTCAAGAGCACTTAAAGAGTGAAAAACATGGAAGTGTGACAACACTATATGCTCTAAAATAACATACCAAATGATGCCAAGACATGCAAATACCTCAAGCCAAGCATGCAAGATACCTCAAAACTCAAGGATAGTCAAGGCTATTGCACTACAAGCATGCACAACAAGCATCATACGACAAAGAAAGCTTAAAATAGTCCTAAAGCATGCCAAAAAATTATCAAAAATGTGCTGGAATGGAGCCAATACATGCTAAAATGATAGGCTACAACATCAAGCATGCAAGGCTAGCAAAGAGGATTTACACTACAAGTGCAACAAGCATGCAAGAGGTGACTAAGAAAGCCAAAAACAGAGTTATGGCAGGTCTGAAAAGTCACAAAAATGAGTCTAAACAAAGCCACAAAGAAGTAAAAACACATGCTCATTTGGTTGGCCACCAACACATGCTAACAAGACAAGAGGAGGGGGGACCACCCCCTCCTATTTTGAGCCTCAAAACAAGTTTTCTACCACTAAAATTCCTCTGGAATTCAGTGGTTTTAAGGCCAAAAAGAAGTTTTTTGAAAAGCTTGAAAGTTAGCTCAAAAGGCCATACAAGCCAAGGAGCAAAATAGAGGAAACACCCCCTAGCCAAACAAGGCTTAAACCAACACTTTTAGGACTGAAAAATAGAGGAAAAATAGAGGTTTTTGTAGTTCAACACCACCCCAAATACAGCCCTAAAACAATGGAAAAAGGGTGGTGAAACAAGTGTGCAAAACAAATACAAAAGAGAAGAGTTATACCTCGTGATGCACAACAGCAAAACAGCCTCTTTGTTGGCCCAAATGACCTTCCAACAGCCCAAAAATAGGTTACAAGGGACCTCAGCCCAATGACATGCAACTTTGATGAAGGGAGTGTATGCAAAAATGTAAGGAATCCTCACTTTCAAGCCAAAAACAAGAGGAGAGAGGGAGAATTCTAGAGAGATGGGAGAATTTTGCTCACAAAGCTTCTAGAGAGAGAGGATTCTAGAGTGAGAAGCTCTAAATTTTCTCTAAGCCTTCAAAATGTTCTAACCCCTTGAATATGAGATATAAGGCTCTCATATATAGCAAAATACAAGCTCTGGCCGAAAATATCTCAATTGGAAATATCTGGAGCAATGTACAACAGCTGAAGGAGAAACATCTACCAATTCTGGGCTTTCTGGACATTTTTGGCCCACTAGCCACTTTGTTGGCTAACCGGCCACCATTTGTGGCCGATTACGTTCACTCTTGGCCGACCTATGGCCGATGAGCTCCAATTGTGGCTGATGCACTCCCATAGAGGCCGACGGCAAAAACTAACCCCAATCCCCGACTTGCACTAGGCATAAATCCTTCATCTGGACTCCTTTTCAGGTCATTCTTGTGTCCAAATTGAATCCCCGGAAGTAAGCTTTCCAATGGTGGCAGTATAATATAAAAATTCCAACTATGTAAAAAGTTATGCCTCTTTTAGTGAAGACTGCTCAGTTTCGGTCCAACCGGAATAATACCCAACTTCAACCAATCATATCTTCCTCATCCGGACTTGGCTTTAGGAGATTCTTGAGTGCAAAATGAAGCCCTGGAAGTCTTATTTCCAACGGTGGTGGCCTCATAGCTTAAATCCAAGTATACAAAAGGACAGGCCTGATTTAGAGAGGGTTGCCCGACTCTCTCTTAACGGTTCATGCCCATCTTCTTCTCCAACTTGGTTTCTTCTCTCCTCTCCTCTTTTCTTCAACTCCAAACCCCTAGATAAGGTGTTTTGAAAGATTTTTTGAAGATTTCACCTCTCTTTCATGCATTTCCACTTTGCCCTTGTCCGGTTTACCAAAAAGCGCAGCATTTAACAAAATGCCAGCGTTGGAACATCGTAGGAACTTTATTTTAAAAATATTTTGAAAGAGAGGGTTTTAAGGTCTAAAAACCATTCAAAATAGCTTTGGTCCAAAATGCGGTGTAAGGTTGGGATTTGACTCTCCTTGCTGAAGAAATCGACCATTTGGCACTGCACAACTTTCATCACCAAAGAAGCCATCAGTAGGGCCCAAGTCTTAAGGGCGGTCAAAAATGGGGTGTCTACAACAACAAAAAGAGGGATTATTCAAAAGTGTAAATTATCGTCTACGCACAAAAATGGAAGATCTACATATCCATGCCAAAAGCTATCTACAAAAAATAAAAAATAAAATAAAATAAAATAAAAATTACACCCATTAGTTCCATATAGCATTTGAAGATAATTCCACACTTTTGGTGTATTTTGTCTTTTCTTCAACTTTTTCATGACATGCAATTTTCCTATTGATTAGCCTCTATTGTTATTACTTTTTTTTTTATCTTCTTGTCACTTTTGATTTGTTACTAGGGAGAGAGTTGCTGGGCAATTCTCCTTGGTTTTAACCTGGTGAATTCAATAAAAGTTTACAATTATCTCTTTGCTTCTTTTCTCATATCTGATTTTTTTTTCTCTCTCCAATTTCATTGTACGTGAATATATATCTGTCATGTAATTATCAATATTTTTGTTTTTGAAGACACCCAATCCATGTATTAGAGACACTCCAACACTAACAGGCATTTTTCCTAATCCATGGTACATAACCAGTAAGGCAAATACTTGTTCACATGACATCCAAATATGCTCTTATTCAAAGATTGGGGTTGTTGTCGTTATTTGAAGGTGCTTTTTATAGAGTTCTCATAAAATAAGTGAAAAAAAAAGGACAGAGAGAATATATTGGTAAAGATTGCTGCTTTATGTTCAAATAGGACATGTATGGCATTGTCACTTTTATTTGAGAGGAGGTTTGAAAATTATTGTAGTTCATTGTATGTATGGGTGTGCCTCACATTAACAAATAAAGCTAAGAAGCACCGTGACATCATAAAGTAGTTCGGGGGCTGTTTTGCATTTTTGACCCCCGAACGACCTTTTTCGAATAAGTTTAAGGTATTTTTCCCTTCAACTCCCAACCTATGTGTGCTAATTACATCTCATTTGTCCCCATAGGTCCTATTTGTCACAAGGAAGTTACCTATAACATCTGTAGAGTGGTTCATGGGCTGTTTTGCATTTTCGCCCTCCGAAAGGCCTTTTTCAACTAAGTTTAAGGCGTTTTTCACTCCAACTCCCCACCTACATTTGGTAATTACATCCTGTCTATCCCCACAGGTCTTATTTGTCATAAGGAAGCTACCCATGACATACATAGAGTGGTTCGGGGGCTAATTTGCATTTTTACCCCCCGAACGGACTTTTTCAACTAAGTTTAAGTCGTTTTTTTCAATCTAACTCCCCACCTATGTGTGCTAATTACATTCTGTTTGTCCCCACAGTCCTATTTGTCACGAGGAAGCTATCATGACATCTACAGAGGTGGTTCGGGGGGCTGTTTTGGCATTTTCACCCCTCGAACGACCTTTTTCGACTAAGTTTAAGACGTCTTTCACTCCAACTCCCAACCTATATGTGCTAATTACATCCCGTCTGTCCCCACAGGTCCAATTTGTCACGAGGAAGCTACCGGTGACATCCATAGAGTGGTTTGGGAGATGTTTTATATTTTTTCCCCCTGAACGACCTTTTTTGACTAAGTTTAGGTGTTTCTGGCTCCAACTCCCAACCCACGTATGCTAAGAGTTTAACATCAAGTCCATTATTTTATAAGATCTGTCAGTTCTCTTTAATAGTCTTTCTTTATATTTCTAGCCTTTCTCTGATTTTAAATATGTTGTACTCACTCTTTCCAATTTCTTTAAGTTATCAGGAAGATAAATTTTTTGTAAAACATTTCTGATTCAGGTATATTGCACATATTTCTATTTTGTTCTTCAAGATTTTTTCATTCCAAAAAAGGACTACAACTGCTGCTATTGGCCTGCAAATCAGTGTTGCAAGGTCTTCTAGTTCACCTACTAACAGAATTTTCAAGTGCTGCATAGAAAGTGTTGGTGCTGAATTGAAAGGGATATCATGAGATATGCTTGCTAGTACTTTTCATATATCATCTATGCAACACTTGCAGTGCAATTTCATGTCGTTTGTTGAAAAATTTGAGAAAGTTGTTACAAGGGCTATGTAATTGGTTAGAGAAATTATGGTGTTAGCTTTAATACCTTTTAGAGCATCCTCCAATGTAGTTATAGAAGCCTGACAATCTATGTTCTAAGCATTAGCAGGTAGATAGTAGACAATAGTAACATCACCAACCTGTACCACTAGCAGGCAGCAAACAGACAAGCAACACCAGCACCAGCCAACACTAGAGAACCTTAAGCAATAGCAATCCCGCATACAATAAAGTCTCACTAGGTATGTGTAGACACCCCTTTTTTGACCACCCTTAAGACTTGGGCGCCTCAGGTTGATCACTCAATAATGAAAGTTATGCTATACAAACGTTCGATTTCTTCAGCAAGAAGAGCTTCTAAATCCCAACCTTCACCCTATTTTGACCAAAACCATTTTGGACCAAAACTATTTAGACCTTAAAACCCCCTTTTTCAAAATATTTTTCAAAAATTTTCTACGATGTTCCGAGGCTCGCATTTCATTCAAAATATTACATTTTTCGATAAACCGAGTAAGGACAAAGTTGAAATAAATGAAAAGGAGGTGAACTCTCTGAAAAAAATCTTTAAAACATCTTATTTAAAGGTTTGGAGTTGAATAAAATTTGAGAGGAGGGAAAAAAACTAGTTGGGGAGGAAGTTGGGCATCGATCAGTTAGGACAAAAATGAGCAGCCTTCACTAAAATAGGAATATCTCTTCGTACACTTAGAATTTAGATATGAGGTCACCTCCATTGGAAATTAGACTTCTGGGGCTTCAATTTTGACTTAAGAATAACCTAAAACCGAGTCCAAATGAAGGAGATATGTACATTTGAAGTCAGGCCTAGAAGCAGATTTTTGCTTGCTAGCCACTAATAGTGGGTTGCCAGCCACTTGTGTAAAAAATGTAGATATTTTTGGCTAGCTGTCCCCCACAAGCCTCCAGCTGTTCCTATATAGATATTTTCGACCTGAGACACATGTTTTCTATATATAGAGGACCTTCCCTCTTGATTTATGGTTATAAAAAATTCCAAAAGTCCTAATTCTTGGAATTCTCTCTCTATCTCTATCTTGCAACACACACACCTTAC